>RJWH01000927.1:32765-319011 GCA_004363575.1 Solenodon paradoxus
ACCCTACCTCACCCTACCCTACCCCACCCTACCCTACCTCACCCTACCCTTCTCTACCCTACCCTGCCTCCCCCTTCTCTACTCTACCCTACCCCACCCCACACTTCCCCCACTCTACATGTTCTGTTCTCCAGTGACAATTCTTGTGGGAAGCATTACTCATAGCAGGCATGCAACTGATTTTGGAGGTGGGGGGGTCTTTCAAATAACAAGGAAAGTTGCTTTACTCAGTGGCAACTAAGTTGAAATCAACCCCATTTCTTTTTTCAAGTATATGTTAGATGATCAGTAGTTGTTTCAACAATGACTAGTGACTGACTCAGAAGAGCATTTCGACATCCTGGGTAAATTAACTATTGTGTCCCTTTCTCCTCACTTATCCAGGGGAATTACTAGCATCAAGTATAGTGTATTTGTCAGCATCAAATGACAAATACATACAAAGCACTGAGAACATAAGCAGCCAATAATATATACCTATTATCTTAGTACAGGTAGTATTACACAGAGATTAAGAAAATGAAATTACTTTTATTAAAAACTGAACAGCATTTACTTACTTGTGAGAATTATCCATTAAAGCCTTGTGTAAAATAAAATTAAATTACTTTCAACAGAGCTATATTAAAATACTTTCAATATAGCTTGCATCTTTATTTGTATCAGACTGAGTTTTTTTCTTACACACAGCTCATTAGAGATCTAATTTATTATTGTCTTTTTAATGACAGCTGTAAGTGTTCTCTTCCATGCAGAGTGAGTAGTGACTTTTCCGAAATATTTATCTGAAAGCTATAGTGTGTGTGTGTGTATGAAAATGTTTGAACTTAAATTGGGTAACTTTTTCTCTAAGAATATGACTATGCCAACAGAATTCATTAAACCTCTCTACATGTTATCTGCATGTAGAATTTTTTTTTTTTTTTTTTTTTTTTTTCAAAAAGAATAAAAGTGTAGTTTCCAACTGAGATCAAGGTTAATGTGGAAATTTTCCTATGACTATGAAAAGAGCTGAATAGAAAGTAATGCAGTTTTGGAGACGCATAGAGGAAAAGAGTGATGTCCATTCCCTCCTCTAGCAGAAACACCCATTAACTGCACACGCTCAGCTACAATTTGAACTGTAGAGACAGTTCTTTCTTGATGCTTGTTTTTAAATTACACGAGTCACTGGAGTCTTCCTGCTGGCCTGTGCCTCTTTGACTACAAAATGCTTATTTTTCCTGGTCAAAGTTCCTTCTTTAGGAAAGCTCATCAAGTCAGGCATGTCACAGTGGTCCGAGGCGAGTGGGACAGCTGGCTGCTTACCTTCAGGACAGGGGCAGGGGGATGCCCGTCACTCTGGGGGCTTTGAGTGTCCCCTAGGTGACACTGGGGGGCCCCAAGGCCTCGGTTTCCCCGGTGCCCATCCTAAAAGTTGGGGAGGGCAGCAAAGGATTCCCAGTGACACCTGCAATTTAGACACCTTCCTACTGAGCATCAGAGAATGTGAGGGAGGCTGGGAACTAGGGCCTCTGAGCCCCTCAGGGCGAGAGCTGAGTGGAGGGCAGCAGCCAGGAGAAGCGTGGAGGGGGCACTGCCAGCTCCCTTGCTTAGGCCAGTGGGCGCTGTGGAGGTGGGGCCGGCGGCCGCTGGGGGGCAGTTCCCAAAGAGGGTGGCACATGTACAAGACACATGTACATGCCAACATGTGCACTGCATGTGTGTGCTTTTGCATTGCCTGTTTAACGCATGTGACACAGTAGTGCAGGTCATATGTTGCATGCATGTCAGTCCCCTACATGCAGCCCCATGTGCATACGGTGTGTAGGTGAATGCATGTGCATATTGTGTACAATACGTGTTTATTTACATATAATGTAAATATACGCAACATGTACTGGCATAAATACCTATATTTATACAATTATATGTGTGTAGAATTACATGTAGATACTTACAGAAGCACAATTATATTTATAGAGTTGCATAAATTAATTCATGTTTATTTCAATACATATATATGAATATATATAATGTATTATATGTGGATATACTCATGTGGATTATTAATCACATTTGTATGTATATAATATTTTGCAGATGCACATATATTTATACACTTTTCTGTAAGGATACTAAGCAATCAGCTATTATTTACACTTACGATTTGCCGACTTTGTGTTATACATATACATATACTCAATCATATAGAGGGTCAGCTTATAGACACATGATATATATGTACATGTATGGGTTATAATACATATATTTGTATATTGTGACACAAATGTGCAAGTATGGTATATAATATGTGCCATTAAATGTATATAATGTATATACACACACAGCTCTGTGTATATATAAGTATATTATATATGTCCCTGGTGAAGGAACCAGGATGGTATGATGATTTGATACAGTACTTAATTGAAAAAGAATATATTAGTATGTCATTTCGGACTTGAAAAGTTCTTGGTGATTGCTTATTATTTATGTACTTTGAATGATAATTCTGTGCTCTCTGGAAAGCTATGTTAGAGCTAACAATGATTGAAATTTGAGAGACAGCTGAGAGCTCTAGGGGCGGGATTAGTCCTAGAAAAGCTAGTTTGTGGGGTGACTTTGACCAGGGCCTCCCAACCACAGCACCGCTGACAGTCAGGATCACAGAATTCCTTGTCATGGAGGGTGTCCTCCCACCACTGTAGGACGTTTAGCATCTTCCATTTCCTCCACTCATTAGATTCCAGTGTCCCCCGTTGTGATGACTAGTATGTTTCTAGATATTACTAATTGTCCCCGCGGGGGCAGCGTCACCCTCAGCTGTGGTTCTCAACTTTGCAGAACCAGAACCTGCATTTTACTGCATTTACTGATGCAGAGAAATCTGATTTTCTAGAATTAAATCCACAGGAGACTGGCAGTTCAGAAGTCCAATTCATTAATGTCTGGAGGGAACTAGTGCTTTTCCTCAGTCCAGTTAATTGTTGCTGTCTCAGGCTCCTCTCCCCGGTGCCAAGACTGTGGAAGATCAGATGAGCAGTAAACAGAGAGCCTGGCACCCCTGGACTGGAGTGCACAACCTTTAACGAGATTTTCTCTGTGTCGTTATGGTGTTTGATGAGTTTCCTATACTCTAAGCTACAGAAATGTGGCTTTCTTATTATATGCTGGATTCTAGACCATCGCTCTTTGTAAATACCACGGCCCCATCACCACAGATGAACAGTGTAACTAAACTCCACGTCTCAATGAGCATGTCATCACCATGTTATAACAATAATAGTAGTACTTCAAAAAAGAGTGATCTAAGGACAAGCAACTGTGTGCAGTGGTTGTGAATTCTTAGTACAGATTGCTCACTGAATGTTTGAGTTATTATTCGTCTTGGTAAGAGTAATTTTAACATTTTACTGCAAAATAGACACACAGCAGATGCTGGGGAAAAGCATCCTGCTGGTGGTAAAGAAGAGAAACTCCAGGTAACTACTCCTCAGACCCACAAATGAGAACTTTACCAAAATCATAGCCCTCTAATCTGCATCTTGTCCTGATTCATGTCTCACATCGTTCGTCCCTCTCTCCACAAATGGAGCAAGCACTCCTCCTGTTACTTTAATCCCATTCTTTTTAAGCTAAAAATAGAACAGTATTGATTCTCAGTGTATAGTGGCAAAACAAATGTGCAATAAATATCTCTAGAGTGGTTGGCCTGGAGAGGCATTTTCCATCTGAAACATCGATTCAGATCTGCATAATTGATTGTGAATTGCAGTTAGATATCCTTGTTTGTCACACTTAGCCTGGGATATTGATAATGCTTCAGAAATGACTACTTCCGGTAAACGTGCACACATACACACACACACGCGTGCATGCACACATACTCCACAGGGAGAGTGCACTCCTGTGTGTGTGCAAAGACACATCAGGTGTCCACAAAGTACTGAAGCATTCTGGTTGCTGCCCGTGGTGGGGAATAATCAGACTCTCCTTCAATGCTCCATGGATTGTATGTCTTTTTATGCCTACAGACTCTTTAATATGTGAAGTGTAACTGGGTCGGCAGTGCCAGTACTTAGCCCAATCAGTAGACCTGGAGTTGCTGCAGCCAGTGATCGAGTCCGTCTGAAGAGTTAGCTAGAGAAGTGAAGGCACAAAAGATGAAAAAGTCAACTTGAAATGAAAATTAATAAGGCAGTCTGAAAATTATAACTGCAATCTTAGGCAAACTCTCATGAAAGGCAGTCAAAGGTTATGTGGGTCCATTTTTACTTATCACATATTTTGCACATTTAGCTTTAGAGAAAAGCACATTTTAAATAACAAGACTGCAGCATTAATATCGTAGCTTGGATATTTAAGTGTTAAAACTGCTAGTGACTTTTCAAAAAGTATGTTCAGGCCGAATCGACTTCTTCAAATGTCCCATGAAACTAGACAATTCCTAGATTAATTTAAACAACAGTCCCACGTGCTTTTTAATTGCCAACATAAACTAAATCCTAAATATGAGAGAAATGATGTCTGATTAGAGTAAAACATGGCAATAATTATAAAAGATGAAAGTCAAGTACTTTCAAGATTGCGTGGAATGAAGAATTAGCTGAGCCCTATAAACGTGTTATGTGTATCAGGCTGAATATGAGCTTATTCTTACACTTTTCCTCTTTGTGCCTTATTTTTATTTTAAATGTGATGCATGCAGGAAGATAGGCATGCACTTATATCCTTATGAACATATTGATCTATGCATGCGATATATATACCTATGTGTGCATCCATATGTCTGCTTGTACCCATACACACCCAGCCTTCCCTCAGAAGGAACCGTTATCCTGAATTTTTGGGCTTCACTTCTTTTTTAATAGTTTTTTTCTAGGATCACACATGTCCCTTAACAGCATATTAGTTTTGTTTCTAAGGTTTTCAAAGCTGTGAATTATATGTACCTCTAGAACTTGATTCCTTTCACTCAGGCATTTGTTTCTGTGACCCAGCCCTTTTGTTTTTCAGTGTGTGTGGTATACTCCGTTCCGTGGCTGTCATTCCACTGTGCAAAGTACTCTGGCTTCTTAATCTCTTCTCTGGTGATTAGATTTTAGGTTGTTAATGATTTTTTTTTTTTTTTTTTTTTTGCTATTGTGAGCAATACTGCTAGAAATTGAATTTCTCCTGCGGTACAAATGTTAAGAGTTTCTCTAGGTTACTACTTAAGTGAGTGCTTCTAACCTCCCCACCCCTGGGACACAAAAGAAAATATTAATATTTGTGTAGCATCTATGAGTAAGAAGTTAGCTTCTTGAGACCAGAAAATAAAGATGTTCTGCCCAGGGGGTACCTGTGTCAATGGGTTGGTGGAAAGTGGGTACAGAAGTTCAAATAACAAGCTAATGACAAATTGATTAAAATTGGTTACTTCAGTGGTCACTCCCATAGCTGTGTTTTGGGATATCTCTACATCATCCTAGTCTTTGGAAGATGTGTGGTGGTGTGGGACTTCCGAATTCCTGCTCACCTACTGTCTCTAAAATGGTACCCAGTTGTCGTGTTGGTTTTCACTCTTGACTGATGAGTTTGGCACCAGTTTGTGTGGGTTCTGTTCTGGGAGCGCTCCAGTCTTGCCTTGTGTCTTTTTCTACTTTTCTAACCCATTTAAAGGTAGTTTTTGTTTTCCTTTATTGTATTTTGTGTTTCTTAATTGAGAATACTAATCGCATTCTGGTGCTAAGTACTTTCTGCATTTCGTGATGTTTCTCTTCATGTTAGGTGTCTTTTGGCAGGCCAGAAGTTCTTAATTTTAACCTAGTTCAACTTGTAACTTTTTCACGTATACATTTATGTATAAATTAGGTGCGCTGATTAGGTATTTTTGTTTCTTGTTTAGTTCATCCTTTCCTACCTCAAGATACTATTTTATCATTGCCGAGTAGTTTCTTCTCCAGCTTCGCTCTTCCGTCTTTAAGTTCTTTGACTTTCCTTGATGAGCTTTGAGACCCACCGTGGAATTTCACTTAAAAGCAGTGGGTACACTGTTAGAGATCCTAATATTTTTAGTTTGGTTTTGCTTTATTGGTTGGCTGGTTTGATCTTTTGCATCCAAGAAGCTGTCAGCACTGTCCAAAGCTGAATGTGTAATTTCTCCTCTGGCAGATGACTGTGATGAGCCTCTTGTGTCTGCCTTGTCCCCGGCCTCATTCAGCAGCTCCTCCGAGCTCTCCAGCAGCCACGGGCCTGGATTCGCAAGGCTAAATCGAAGGGATGGTAAGTCTGCTTTTCTTCCCTCCTTCAGATTGGTTCCCGAAGACTGTCATGAATTTTCCATTCTCTTTTAATAAATCTTTATGTCTCTATTTTGACTTATTGTATATTGTGATATATGGTATTAACAATAGGTATTGAACTCGTCAGTAATATATTGTACAAGCAAGTACATTTCTTGCTATTGTAATTGTATAGGCAAGTATTGTATATATATGGTGATGTATTATAAAAGCAAGTAAATTACTAAATAAGCAAATGGTAGAAACCCATGGGATGTACCTGGCACGGAGGGTTAGTTCTGGAACAGTAAAAGGATCCCATTTTAGAATATCATCCCATTTTAGAATTCCTGCATCATCATTTCAACACCCAAAGCTTTGAAGTCTTTCAGTCTGGTGAGATTTTTCTGTATCTTAAAAAGGTAAACTTTATCCAACAATATATAATCATTAAGTATAACGTCGCTACAAAAATTTAATTGGTCCTCTATTTCAAGTTAAACAAGGATGTTTGTAGTAACTTTATAAGATGACAGTTGTTTAAAAATAATAATCCCCCAGTTTGTTTAATTCTCAGTACGGATGACATGATTTCTTTCGCCTGTTGAAGAACGAGAACTTCATAAAGTATTCATGCTCCTGCAGGAATATTAGTTCATATTGTTGATGGTCTCTTAAGAAAGTTGTCTTTGATTGCTTGAATATGTTTAAAGGGAAGTGCAGATAATTAAATGGCAACTTGCTGTAGAAATAACAGAATTTAAAAGCTGTGTACCTTGAGACTCCCTTTTCATAATATGTTAAGGCAACAGCCCTCTGCGTGTACCTTTTACAGAAATGGGCAATACTAACCCAGAAAATATTTTTGACGATCGTAACAAATAGACACCAGCTTTATATATTATTAAAACCGTGATTCATGTATCTACCATCACTTTTTTTTTTTCAAAAGGAAAGTTACAGGTAGGAATGAAGGTGAGTAAGCAAACAGGAAGGTGGGAAGAGAGAAGAGGAGGAAGAGCTTTATTTTTCTCATTTAGTTGTTCACAGTTGTTGTTCCCCCAGGCCCCGGGTCTTGAACCCTGGACCTCAGGGTGTCTGTGGGACTGCCCTGAGGTGTCCCAGATTGCTAGGCCACCCGGGTGCACCCTGTATCATTTCTTTTTCCGTTTTCATTTTTCAGCCAGTTTTTTCAATATTTCCCCTTGATACTATCCTGGGTGGTGGTGTTTCATGTCTGAGCATATTTAACATTGTACATAACAAATAGATCATGTGTGTGTATGCGCCTGTGTGCCTGCCTTCTGCCATCTGGTACACATTATAAATATCTAACATTTGGCATGTTTTAAAATGTGTTTATTTTAAAATGTTATCTCATTATTAGAGACAATCACTAACGTGTGAGTCTCTCAGCAGAGTATAAGAACAGAAATTCTTGTATCAAATGGGGAGCTTGGGGGCCCTTGAGTTTATTCATGTAAGTAATGCTAGAATTTTACTTTCCTTTACCTTGTAATGAGAGTTCCTGGTCACACAGGGCTTTCTCTCCCTCTTCTCAATTCTGACTGTCCTAGCTCCCCGGAGAGCCAGTCCAGACTTGTATCCTGCTCTTCCCTGCAGGCATGTTGTCCTCACAACACGCATCTGGAATGAGGTCTCCGTCTTGTCCTCCTTTTAAAAGTAGTGCAGAGTTTAACATTCACCACCACTCCATTTCATATAAGCAATAACAGCTTTCACAGAATTTGGCCCATGGAAAGCGATGCAAAATTTAATTGAACTATTTATCTTTATTTTCATTTGTTGAGGTTCAACAAATCTGCCCAAATATATATGTTATTAATTGGATCAAATCATATTTTCCATTAATTTATATACTCATCAGGTGTCTCCATCAGTGGAACTCATTTTCATTCTTAATCCGTTCATATGGCTCTTGGTGAAACACAATATCAAACTTCATGAATCTCATTTGCATCTTAATGAAAGAGAGAAACAAAACAGGATCATTTTAATTATCTTTTGCTGGTTGTCAACCTACTTGATTACATTTTTTTTTTCTTTTTTCTTTAGTTTTTCTTCCCTCCCCTCTATTAATTACATGAAGGGCTCACAAAAGGAATGTCAGATTTTGAGTGACTTAGTAAAGGCTATCTATTATCTTCAGTATGGCACAGTCCCTGTAGTGAGTAAGTGAAATCAACAAATAAAGGTCCCCATTGCCTAGAACCCCTGAAAAACCCACCTCTTTTCTGTAGAATTTGGAAAACTCAAAGCTTAGATTACTAAGACCTAAAGAATCAAGTTCTATAGCTTTCTGTCCGTGAGCTACTGAAAATACCAGGACGACACGGAAAACAAGTTGACCCTCACAGTGGGGCAAGGAAATTAAGAACAAGCTATTGTTAAGCAAATGATTCCATGTCTACCAGTAGGGAGGAAGTTAATTAACTTTTTTTGAGGCTCATAAGTTGAATTTTGCTACAAGGAAGCTGTTGTGAATTGAATCGTGTTCTCCAAAAGGGTATCTATAGATCCTACCCCACGATACCTATGAATGTGACCCCAGATGGAACTAAGATCTCTGCAGGTGTAATCAGGTCAGGATTCAGGTCACATTGTATTAGGGTGGGATTCAAGTGAGGCCTGGTCAGGAGGTTGCGATTAGGACAGAAGAGACAGAGAGAAGATCATGGGAAGGTGGCAGCAGAAATTGTAATGATGTACCTGTGGACCAGGAAATGCTAAGTATTGCCAGAAACCATGAGAAGCTGGGAAGAGGCAGGGAAGGAGGGGTATCCTGTCTGAAGTCCACGGCAAGAGCATGCATCTTGCAAACACCTTGAGTTTGATCTCTGAGCTTCCAAAGCTGTGAGACACTAGATTCTAACCTTTTAAGCTGACCCGTTAGTGATATGCTGTTACGGTGACCCTAGGAAATTAGTACCCATGTCAGCAAGTAGATGACTTCTTTTTCATCTTTCCTTTGCCCTGGGAACACGCATCTCAATTTGCACCTGATTTCCCAGCTCAGAGAGGTGTCATCCAAATCTAACTGTAAACAACACAAACAAAAACCAATCACTGCCAATACTGGCTGCTTAATGGAAGTGAATCTCTCCCTGCCTTTATATAATAATCCCATAGTTATATTTGCAGTGTAGTTTGAGTTATAGTGGGAAAGCTCAGTTTTTACCATTGCCACTGCCACATTTAAACAGGCCCTAATGTGCTCCTGATTGTGCAGGTGTGTTCTTAGGACAGGATGTAAAGAAACCTTATATGAAGGACTCTTCCTGAGGTTATATAATCCTCATGAAAGTTCTTATTTTCATGTACTTGGGAAACCTTGGAAATGAGCCATTGCAAACCAGATATTGTGCAGAGAGGCAAAATAACAAAGCAGTAAATGAAATGATTGTTTTAATAAACGATTACTTAATACAATGAAGGCTTAGTAAATGGAATAAATGCCTGGATGTTTGAGTATAAACTTATATATGTCCAGGTGTTTACTTATAGAGCAATTACTTCTATATACTGAAAAATACTGAATTTTCTCGCATCTATTCTGTGAGAACAATATACTTCCTGTGTTGCTAAAAAGTTGCATATTTCTATTTTCCCATTGTCGGGAATTAACTACAGCTAAGCCCTTTTATTCTAAAGAACTGTTAAGCAAAGCTTTTCTCATGCCTATAGGATTTGCTGTTCAAATCAAGCATCTATCTGTAGCAAAATTTGCACATTTAGTTAATTGACAGAGAACACTTCCGTTCTTGAATGAGAGTAATTATAACTTTCTATACCTAATTATTTGGAGATTCTCGCTGCCCTAAATCACTATGCTTGTTCACATACAGCAATTATGTTTAAATTGAAATCCCAAAGATAAATGACCAAAGTATGCATGATGCCTGTCAGTACCTAAGAGGACAGGTGAGCCATTTCCTGCGGTTAGACATGTTGCATTAAATATTTCACAATGAATGCATTTAAAAATGATACCATTCATATATTTAAAAATCTAGACTTTGTCATGAAGAAAAGCCTAAGAGTTAGATTTTGTTTAGGACTGAAAAACTGAAGCCTCTTGGAAAGGGAGCGTCACTGGCCCATTGGGGATCGATATGGAGTTTTCTGAGGCCCCGGGACCAGAGAGGAGCAAGCATCCCTGACTGAGGAGTTTGTAGAACTCGTGGCACTGGGTGCCCGGATGGTTGGAGCCTGTCAGGTACCCACAATGCAGAGCTCTTACCATTGAGTTGGGAATGAGAACCCTCACCTCAACCCTGACAAAATTCCCCAAGAGATCTCAGAGAGTCGCCCCAACAGCACAGAACACAGCCTTCCCTGACAGCATTTGAACCTCAGCTCACCTACCCACTTTCCTCTTTTGTTCTCTCTCCAGGGGATTATAAAATTTTAGGTAAAGAACAGCGCTTTGATCTTAGACATATCTGGGGTCAACCTACTATTCTTTTTTTTTTTTAAAGCTTTATTTGTTCAAGCCAATTTAACTTAGTTTATTTCCTTCCCTCTGGGGTCTTGACCCTAGGTCCTTGGGTTCTGCATGGGCCCCACCTTAGCTGGGGAGCCACAGGGACAGTTTAGCATTCTTGGGTTTACATCACTCTTACCTTTTCTAAGGATGGGAAAGGTGTTTAATTTCTAGGCTTTAAATCCCTGATATTCTCTGGGAAGAACTGGGATGGTACTGAAAATATTCAAAATGATCACATCACTGTGGTCTAGACACAAGAATTATAAAGCCCAGTCCTCAAAGAATGTTAACCGGTTTCAAAGTGTGTCCTGCCAACTAGCTCCATTTGAGCAGACAGGTCAACTATATATGCCTTCATTTATATAAAGGTAATTTCAGGGAATTTAGGCATCCACAGAACTCTGATAGGAAGAATCACATATCCTTGATTAGTTATAAAGCACAGCAGGGTTAAAGAAATATAATTGTGTTCCTTTTTAGCTTAACGTAAAGATAAAACATGTTCATATAGCCCTAGTTAGTCATGAACTAGGGTGACCTTATGGTTTTAGTTAAAATGGTTTTTCCATTTTTTTTTTTTTTTAGCATTGGAAGCTGGTTTATGAAGTGAATAAAAACCCTATGAGATGAACATTTTGATAAATATTTAGAAGATGAAGTTCTAGATCAATTTTATACTCATTGGTGTGTCACTCAGGTTATATTTCATGTACTGGCTTTGAGAAGGTGAAAATAAAAACGAGTGAAGATTTACATCGTATTTCTCAATGTGCCTATATCCTCCATTCATTCAAGCAGAGGAGAGGTTGCTGTCACTTCTGGAATTAATATAATATCACTTCTATTCTTCTATCGATCCATATGATTTAACACCAGAGATGACTGTCCATCCGACTGGTTGTCTTTTGACTTTGGCATTGTGCTCGCTCTGGGTCTGCCCTTAAGAACTGTTGGGTTCTTTTCTAATCTCTCTCACCAGCATCTTGATATTCCCTGCCTCTCACCCTTTTTCGTTCTTGTATGCCTTGTACTACATTTTCTTCACCTGAGTCAATCAGGCAATGTAATTCAAGTGACTGTGCCAAGTAGTCAATACTAAGTAATTATAGGGCTAAAAAATGCTGGTCTTAAAATTGTGAAAATTAGATTATCATACTTAATTGTGTGTGATCTTGGGAAATGACATGGCCTCCCTTTCCTACAGAAGCATGGGGTTGAATTTGAGGGTCTCTACATTCTATGACAATACACTCTGTTGGTAATTTTCTATAGGCAATGTTTTCTTTTTCTACCTCGCTCTAATAGTCATCTGATAGGCATTTTTGAAGCACGTGATTGAAATGTGCAGTCCTTCACTAAGAAGCTAAGGGGAGACTATCTTAAGGCAAATTGTCCTTCTATTACCCCTCAAACTAGAAGATGCAGAATTCTCCTGACTTAAGAAATGTCCTCAACTGTTATTAAACATAAGGATTCAAGTTTTAAATATGACCCTACTGATGAGGCAGGAGTTTAAAGTTGTCCATTTAAAATGCATTTGTAAAATTTAAAAATTATCAGCAACATGTAAGTTGTATTTCTTTTTATAGAGAGCTAATGTTTTTCACTGTGCTTAGCAGGGATGCTTCACACATTGGCATCATGAAAATCAAGTGTGAGTTAACTCATCAGGTGATTCTTCAGTGGGGTTCTCCCAAAAGCATGCCCTGGGCTGACACCTGAGTGTCAGTGGTTAGTTTATTGGGGGACAGATCCCAGGAGAAAGCAATGAGCCCCACAGGAGTGGAGGAGGCTGGAAACAGAAGGGAAGATTCCAGACAACTTCAGGTGAAGTTCCGCACACAACATGCTCTCCAGAAACTTTCCGTGATCACATTTTACTGACAACTTTGTCTTCTTCATGGGAGATGAATGGAGTCTAGAGGTTGCTGGCTGTATGAAGAGTTAGTATCGGTCAGCTCTGGCTGCTATAACAAAATACCATCAACATATGGGGACTTTAACAGCAGATATTTGTTTCTCTCAGTTCTGGGACTAGAAGGCTAAGACCACCGAGTCTGCAAATTTAGCTCCAGGTGAGCACCTGCTTCCTGGGCTTGAGATAGTAGTCTGTCCCTCTGTGGCCTGTGCATGGAGAGAGTGGGAGGAGAGGGATAGAGCTATGTCTCTGTCTTCCTCTTCTTAGAAGGGCACCAATCCCACCAGGAGCATTCATGCTCAAACCTAATCTCCACCTAATTACTCTGAAAGGTACAAAATGCCATCACGTTGAGGGTATAGCTCAGTGTATGAATTAAAGGGGAGTACAATCATCCCATAACTGTAAATGTGTAAACCTACTAGAAAGTTTTAACTGCTTTGAGATATGAGAGAGCGAGAGAGAGACAGAGAGACAGAGAGAGACAGAGAGACAGAGACCAAGACAGGCAGGTGTTCAGGGTCAAAAATTCTGAAGAAAATGGAAATACAATATAATGAGCCTTACACATCTGTAGCAAGTAACAGAACTTCAAGATATATAAAGAAGAATGAACAAAATAGTAGGAGATTAAGACAGTCAATGCACAATACACATTGAAACATAATGGGGTCTCTAGTTTATTAAAGAAGCAGGCCACAAAAATACAGATTATTTTAATAGCCAAGTTATCAAATTTGACAATATGTAGATATGTACTTTAGATTTATGTAATGTGTAGTATATATAAAACTCTGCTTCCAACAACTGTGGAATATGCATTCTTATGTGGTGCACCTGGAATGTTTACTTAAATTTATTCTGGGCCATAAAAATAGTTTTAACAAATATCAAAGGAGTTAAATCATACAGAGTAAGTGCCCTGGGTACGGCCGAACTAAGCTAGAAATCAATAATTAAAAAATACTTAAAAACCCAGAAAGGTGGGGGATTTAATTAATATAATTCTCAGAAAAGAAACCTCAGTGGAAATTAGAGAACATTTTAACTCAATGATAACAGAATACTGTGGGTCCTGATTGTGAGATGCAGTGGAGTCCGATTTGAAAGCCTTAATTGTACAATTACAAAAGAACGAAGGGTAAATATTCACGATTCATCCACTGTCATCTTGGATTTCTTAAGAAATTAGTAAAGGAACAACAGATGAGACCAGAGGCAAGGAAAAGGAGAAGGAATAAAAGAAAAGCATGTTAATTAAGGAAATAGAAAACATGCACTACAGATAAGACAAAAAAAAAAGAGGAAATTTTAACAAACTCCCTGCTAATCATTGCCAGCAGTTAACAACATTGAGAAAACTATTCGAGAAGCACAACTTTAAAAAAAGTACCCAGGAAATAAAGCAAAATTTGAAGTTTTTCTCTCTTTTAAAGATAGTAAATCCATAATTCACCTGTTCCAACTGAGAAAATAAATGGAGGCTAAATGCCTTCACATGTAAATTCTTCCAAACATGAATTCTTCTTTTAAGGGAGATATAAGTTTAATCTTATATATTTTTTACCAGAGAACAGAGGGGGAAGAAAAGTCCATATCCTTCCCAGCTGATTCTAGGAGACCAGCTTGACCTTGATATCAGCTCTGTCAAGGACAAATAAAAAAGGAAAATTAAAACTACTCTCTCTTTCATGAATACAAATGTAAAATACTCTAAACAAAATATTAGCATACCTGTGTAAAGGGATGCAGAGTCAGCCTCAGAATGAGAATGTACCCTCTTGGCTGGACTGTCCCTGTGTTCTGAAAGCAGCGTGGGTGGTATAATAAAATCAGTAAGAGCTGGGGTCTTGTCTGATACCGTAAGTATATTGACATTTTCTCCAAAAAAGGATGGAGCTAGCTGGTGAGGATAGCTAGCGGGGCAAAACCATCTTTTGTCACATCCACTCCTTTTAAGGTGTATTGTAATTCAAGTCCCTAAGAGGTACTGGGCACCTCTTGAGTGACACTTCCATCCTCTCATCCCTACCTCTTTCTCCAGCCAGTGCAGTAAGAACCAAGCCCAGCTTCCTGGTATACCAGCCTCGGTTTGGGCTGGTGGGCGCGACCATAGCTTCCTGCCTCATGGCTTCCCTGAGACACAGAGTATGTTCTGCTCAGAGGGGCCCTACTGGGCACCGCAAGTTCTGATGGTGGGGTGTGGGAGCTGCCTGTATGTGAAGTTAGCTTTGACCATTATGGGATGAGAACTGATGGACAAAACTTCCCTTTTGTCTCAGGGTAGAAAGTTCTAAGATATGTCTCTGTTGGTTGCTCAGAAGTCTCAACCTTCATCTTTTATTCATCATTGTCTTCTTGATTGTGTTTAGCTGTTGATCTGTGTTCTCTTGGGTTTCTTTTGTTTTTAAAATTTAAATTTTTTTTATTAAAGTTACTTTGATTTACAGCACAATTTGGATGTGCAGGTTCATTCTTCATCAAATATATGATAGCACACTATTCTCACCACCACATTTCCAATAGTCCTCCACCACTGTCCATTGGACCCCACCATCCTTTGCTTCCATCCCCTCCCTGCTCCCCCTCTGGTAACCTCAGTTGTGTTGTCAGAGTCTCAGGATTCGTTTTTGTTTTGTCTGTTTGCTGCTTTGTTTCTTTATGTTCTATATGTGGGTGAGATCATCCAGTATTTGTCTTTCTCCTTCTGACTTATCTCACTAAGCATGATCCTCTCTAGTTCCACCATGTTGTCACAAATAGCAGGGTTTCATCTTTTTTGTAGCTGAGTTGTAGTCCACTGTGAGTATCTAGACCACGTCTTCTTTATCCACTCATCTATTGATGGGCACTTAGGTTGTTTCCATTTCTCTTGAGCTTCTATAAGATGATTACTTTGAATTCTTTGTCACTCACTTCATAGATCCTCATTTCTGTGGGTTGACCATTGAAAGTGCGGTGACATCTGTTGGGATGTTGATCATGTTGACCTGACTTTCCATGGTCTCTGCAGCCTGGCAGTGTTGTCTGTGTGTTGGAAGGCACACCCCCGGGCAGGTCGCTGGCCCAGCAGGATTGATTCCATCCATATCTGGGAGGAACTGGAATGGATTCACAAAACTGCTTTAGGCTTCACAGTCAGAATCACGGTGCACAGGCCTCCTTGGGGGGCTTGGGCGCTGTGCCTCCTGCCAGGTTCCTAACTGGGCTGGACTATCCAGGCTGAGGCAGAGCAGGGCTGGAGATCGCTCACAAGGCTACTTCAAGGTCAGTAGCCTCCCTTCAGGGTCATGGAGGACCAGTGTCCTGCCAGGTCCCTGCGAGGGCAGCCTCTCTCAGGCTGTGGATGACAGGGGCTGCATTAAGCCACTTCAAGTTGGCAGTGGGCTCAAGGGAGATGAGCCTACCTCTGAAGGTGGATATGTCTCCCTCCAGGTCACTGAGTGGGCAGGACTGTGCCTGGACCCCAGCTGAGAGGGGCTGGAGCTGGTTACAAGATTAGTTCAACCTCCATAAGACCAAGGTTTGAGGGCAGACCTGTCACCAATGGGCCCTGGGTGGGTAGGACAGCTCTACCACAGCAGAGAAGGGCTCAGCAGAATATTCTTTTGGACCCAAATTGATGGCTTATCTCTAGGGGCAAGGTTGGAAGTCTCTCCTGGAACTCCCTCGGAGGGGAGGACTGCTGCCTACCTGGGCTAGATCCGGAAGCTTCCTTCCACAAGGCCTTTTTGCCCAAAGATGGCTGCCAAATTCTTGTTGCTGGGGCAGGGGGTGGGTTATGAGTAGGAGAGTTCCTAGTCTATCTTGCTGATGTCATTTCATATGTCCTCTCTGTCTGTCTGCCTGCCCATCCATCCGTTCGTCCATTCTTCTGTCTGTCTGTCTCTACGTATCTGTAATAATTCTGTTTTTTGAAATTTTTCCCATTGGACTTTCAACTGAAACCCTTTTGAAGACTGCCTACCAGTGTCATTTCATAAGAAAGGACAGGAAAAGGTCTTTCATAAGGACTTTTCTCTGTTTCTACTCAAATAGTTCTTTTTTATTTTTTTGAATTTTGTTTTTTATTATTGAAGGGATATTGCGTTTTGACAATGGCTTGTTTTGAGGTTTACATAGTAGTATTTTTACATTTGCAAATAACAGAGGAGATTCATTAATATTTTCCCCCTTTTTTTCTCCTTTCATTTACAGTTAATTCCCTTCCTTCCATTTCCCCCCTCCCTCCCCCGTCACTTTGGTGCCCACCCCCACCAACACCTATTTGCCTTTTTGTCTCTCATCTCTAAGAATCCATAGTTGTTTGGTGTAATGTTCAAATAGTTCTTTATATCAGAGATTTTCACTCTCAGTGTGAATTGTCAGGGCCTTGAAGGTCTAATAATTTAAGTAGGAAATCTAGCGTAAAAATCACAGTTAAGAGATTTGAGGATCACATATTATTTTTCTCTCATCTTTTTCTTTGAGACCTTTTTAAACATCAGCCTGGAATGGATATTAACAATAGAAAATAAAAGAGAGCCATAAACTTGGCTCTGTAATTGGCCATATAAAATATAACTGACTTAATAGACTATTTAAAAATATCTGACTATATAAAAATGAAAAATAAGATCAGAGGTTTCATGCCGACCTGAGAGTGTTTAAGTGGGTTTCTCCAAAGCCTCACCCTTGACCTTGGCGTGGGACATGTCCTTCCTGAATGAGCTGGGCAGTTGCCAGGGCCTCGCGAGGAGGCCTGCGCCGTCACTGCCCGTGTCTGTGCTGGAGCAGAGAAATATCTAACAATCTTCCTCCTTGTATTTTCAACTGCCTGCTAGAATCTTCCAACTGCCCGTTAGAACTTGTTTACCCCAAAGCTCAACCTATCTCAGGTTAAATATATCACCTCCAAACCTGCCTCTGCTTGTAATTATTTTTCTTTTCTGGTTTTTGGTGGTTATCTTTATCACCGCGACATAACATTCTTTTGTTCCTTTTATTTCTCCCTTGGACCCTTCTCCTGAAAATGATAAATTCATGGTCTCCATGCTTTATACTCTCTTTTATACTCCTTATTTGTGGTTTCCATTGCTCCTCCTTTACTGCAGTTCTTTGCTTTCTAACTGAGGTTGTTTTAATAGCCCCACGACTCATCATGCAATTTTGAGGTTTTTCTCAATAAAAATACATTTTCAGATGTGCTTGACCCTATTTTTTGCCTGCTTAGGGCTCCACCGCTCCTCCATTGCATGCATAGATGTTGCTGAATGTGTTTTCCCAAATCCAGCTAATATTTTGCAGTGATCGAGCAGATAACATGGTAGTTTCAAGGAAAATAGGACTAAAAATATTTGTAAAATTCTTGCCAATTATTCTGTAAATAATGTATGAATTGTCTCTTGAGTTTATCTTCTCTAAACAAATCTATCTTTGCTTAATTTGTGTATTCTTACTTATATTTGTTCTACAAATATAGTTAAGTCTAAAAGCATCTAATCTGTCTTGCATGGCATCAAGTCTATGATTAGTGCAAATACAGAGCTCATTGATGCATAAAGGTATAAGTATGGGTGCCCGCCCCCTGGTGGCCTAATGGTCTCGTACACCTCAGGGCAGTCTCACATACATTCCAAGGTCCAGGGTTCAAGACCTGGGACCTGGGTGAACAACAAATGTGATCAACTAAATGAACAAAATAAATAAAGCTCTTCCCTCTCTTCTCTCTTCCTGCCTTCCTGTTGGCCTACTTATCGTCATTTCTGTACCTTTCTTTTGGAAAAAAAAAAAAAATGTATAAAGAAATATGGGTAGTGGTTGAAAGGGGGCAAAAGGTAAAACTTGCATTTAAAAATAAATAGGTCATGGGGATGTGATAATATGACCATAGTCTGACTATGGTTAACAATACTGTGTATTATTTTCAGAGTTTCTAAGAGATTAGATCTTAAAGTTTCTAATGATAGGGAAAAATTTGTTATTATGCATAGTGATGGCTGTTAAATATATTTAAATATATTATGGTTATCACTTTGCCATACCTACAAATATCAAAAGCTTATGTTGTATACCTGAAACTAATATAATGTTAAACGTCAGTTAAATCTGAATTTACAAAAAAAGAAATTATGCTTTAGAATCCCCAGGACATAAACCCGGCATTTAAATACTTGATGTGTGACATTGGAAAATCATTTAGCATGCTTGATGCTTTTGCAACTGAAAAAAATAGGATAATGAGATGTACTTTCCAGCATTGTAATAATTAGATTATTATGGTAATATAATATGTGTGAAGTCAACTGCCTTTATTTGCTTATCCATTTAAATTATTATAATGAATATCTGCTATATGCTTGCTCCTCATATAAGCATTTATATTTCTTCTTATATTTCTATAACAGAATTTATCTGTTGTAATGTAAATACCTTTCCACTTTAAAAAAACTCTAAATAAAATTAAAAAGCAGGAAATAGACATTCAGGACAATGTCAATAATACAAGGAGTGGCTGATTTTGGAATAAAGAACAAAATATGTGCTAGAACATGTGAATATTTAAATGTGGGTAGAAGCAGCTAGGTAAGAAAACACTAGATAGAGAAAGCAAGGACATTGGATTTATTAGACAAAGACTATAAATCAATGCTCTTAAATAGGCTCTAAGAGTTCAAGGAAATCACAAATTGCTAAAGAAAACTAGGAGAATGATGTCTCAGCAAATATGGAATATGAACAAAGACTTACAAATTATAGAAAAGAGCTAAAATAGTAAATGTTAGGAACTTATTCCCCAGTGGAAAAGACTAGAGCTGCCTGTGCATCACTCCGAAGAGTAAAAAGCCACCTCCCTGTTAAAATGATGCTTGGGGAGCAAAGTAAAATAAGGTATTTGCAAAATTCCTTTAGGAAAAGATGATACATTTTCCAATGCCCCTGGACGTGGAGGAGTACCTATTATGATGACATGATAGTACAACTCCTGCTTTGATTGCTGAGTTTTCATCTTGCGCCTGCCTGCAGAGGCGTGAAGCACTCATCTGTCTTTCACCGGTTGGCCTCAGTGACCCGTCTGATGGGTGAAACACGTTTCCTGTTCTCATCTTTTGGTAAGCAGGTCCTTACCTGGGGAAGGTGCTGTGGATCGGAACTGAGGCAGCACTGGATAGACGCCAGCCCCTCTGTTCACACGGGAGAGTCAACCGTCACTAGCCATCTCAGTGTCATAGTCTCATCAAAGTCAGGTCCCTGAGAAATGTGGTTTGGGGACTTCTCATGGTCCTGTGCAGAGATGTGGACAGTGGAATCTCTTTGTTCTTTAAAGTATACTTGTTGATGTTGGGAAAGGTTGGCATATAAACTCCAGCAGTGAAGCATGAAATGAAAACATTTTTAATGATAACAATTACCTTGGAAGCTAATTTTATTTGTGGGATGACATGGGGAGATGGACATGGCTCCCTACTTTTTCTTTATCCCCTCCTCTCCTCGAAGGCACAAGTCATTCAGTGTTTAAGGGAAGGGGTGTGCGCACAGCCTAGGAACATGTAGTGGGTACATTTAGGATTAAAATAGAAATAATTTGAAAGGAAAGTGAGCAAAGTGGAAGGAATCCCTTTTTCCCAGTCCCCACTGAGTTGAAGAGGGAAGGAGTTTGGAGAGGAAGGAAGGAGGGGCATAGGTAGGAGCCATTGTGAAGAATCTTTTGTCCTAAAATCCTGTCTTCAAACCAAACCCCTGCTGGAAGCTTTAGGAATTCTTGATTCACATTCAGAGATCCGAATGTGGAAAGGAGTGTTAGACTGAGAGAGTAGAGGAGACTGCGCCCGAGACAGTCCCTGAATCCACCTGTGACCTCAGGACAGAGATGGTGACGTGACAGAGACCCCACGGCAGCCCCAGAGAGCATGTGAGGAGAGCTAAGACCAAGAACGAGTGCATCAGCTAGGGAGGGAAGCTGTGTCTGGGGCACGCGGATGGAAGGAGGAGCTGCAGGGCACCATCAAGTGTCCAGAGGACAGGGGAAGCTGCCTGACCTCAGGGCCACTCGTCGCCATGCCAAAGACCATAAAGGGTGTCTCCTCTCCACTGTTCTCAGGACAAACTCCCAGGCTGGGAGGAAAGGGGACACATCCCTCCGAGCATTGAAGCTGAAGGTGACAGACATATCATTCTGAATTTAGTAAACCCGACTGAGTCCCTCTGAAATGATTAGATTGATTTTCTACATTAGACAGAATAGGAGCTCAAGAGAAAATTAGCTTGGGTTAGGGAAAAAAAAAAAACCAAAGAAACCCCACATTTTTGGTACCTGAGGCTGTTGCTGAGAAATTCACAACTGCAGTTTGATTCCAGCCGCTTTGCTCAAGGAGCTTGTGGGAGCTGTGGTCAATAACCCACCGGCTTGTGAGAGCCTGCTGTGAGCGCTCTTCCACCTAAGCAGATCCGGAGTCATTCTGCACACTTCTTTTGATTATGTATCTGCTGCTGGAAGTATTGATCACATTTTGGATCAACAATCTGTGTTTTCAGGCTGTAACTCATGGGTGTTGGCGATGGCAGTTCGAATGAGGCTGGTAATTCCTCGGACACAGGACTTGCTCTTTGAAAAGTTCCTGTGTGATCTAGGATTGAACCCCACCTCCCACCCGCTGTGATTAGGGAAATACGTTCTATGTTCTTTATTCTGAGGGACGGTGGTCTTTTACAGCCTTCTAGTCTCTCGTGCTTTTTATAATTTTTATTAAGCGTTGGAAATGTCCAAAATTTCATAGCTCCTCCTTGATTCAGCTTTTAACTTCTCCTTTGTTTTTCCTAATTTGAAAATGTATGAGGAGAGTTTGTGAAGAGTGTTTATTAGATCTTTTTCAACAGCATCAAATCTAAATACTTTGTAATCTAGACACAAGCCACAGTAATTAAAAAATGTAAGATTTTTAATTATGTTAAGACACTATTAAATCAATATTCAGAAAATACTCATTTATTTATTGGAATGCAACACTTATTTCAGATGCTCCAAAAAGGTTGATGGGAATGAATCAGAATTCTTTCTAGAAGATGGCCAAAAGAGGGCTATCCAATCTTTGGGGAAAGTCTACTTTGCTTATTAAAAATGAGTCATTTAATTTTGCTACCAGAAAGCAGCACTCTTCTAGCCCTTTGACCATCTGACGTCATGCCAGCATCTCTCCAATTTCTTTTAATTGCTGAGTTTAGCCATTTTAGAGCAATAACAGTTCAGCGACTGGAAAGCCTTACGTCTGTGTCTGAGCGGCTCACAAAAGTTCCTTATGAAATTGGATTCAAATGTGACAAGGCTCTTTTGCTGTGAAATTTGAGTCCTGATTATTAATTTAGCAAACTCCCATGGACTCCACAATCTATACTGAGTTCGTACACGGAGCAAGCAAGCTTGATGCAGGAGAATTGGTGTTGAAGATGCAGCTGAGAGGCAGAGGAAGGAAAGCCGTGACTCCGAGAGAGGCAGAGGGATCCCCAGTATTCAAGTGGAATCGTGGAGAATGAGAGTAGACTTCTCAGAAAAGTGCACTGTTTTCTGAGGCTCCAATGCCAGAGTAAAGTGCCAGTAAAATGCCAGTAAATGCTGAACTGAAAAAGAATGCACTTTATTACCAGGAGAAACACTGTTGAACCTATTTTTACAGAAACAACTTTGGAAACAATGGTAAAAACAGACTGGTTGTCTAAAAGGGTCATATTGAAGATTTCTAGGAAGAGGCAGGAACTCAAGTCCCTCTTTTCTCCAAAGTCTGTACATATAGGCTAGTCCCACTGACCTTCTGTCTTTCATTCTCATTACCCTGGGAAAGCTGCCCTTTTCCTCAGTGAGTCACTGTTGTGCTTCTTCAGGAGTGCTGTTCCTTCCACGCACGTCCCAGATTGCCCTTCTACTAACGAGCACCTCTTAGTACCACCATCCAGACAGTTTTCCAAGCCATCCTCTAAACTTTCCAAGTATCTCCTTGCCCTCCTAGCATCCACTATTTAAAGGGTTATCCACAGTCCACCAAGTCCTGACCATCCTTCCTAACTAAGCCCTCTCAAATCCTATCACACTGTTTCATTTGTTCATCTTCTCACTGCCCAGTTGCATCCTTATCCACTCACAGATAGAGAAAAAACATTTGATCTGAATATGGGTTCAAACTAAGGTAGGGAGTAGGAAAAGGGAAATGTTACAATGAAAAGCCACTCTATCAGTGGCTTTGACCTCATTTGGAAATGGATATACAGATAGAAATTTCAGTTATTGAAAGGGACTCAAAGACATGGTTTTAATATTTTAATCCGAGTAAAGATTGGATTGATGTGGCCATCTGGTTTTGACAGGAGGTAAGATAATCATTTTTGGATTGTGAAGTTTGAGATATCTATAGGTTTTCTATGAATAGATAGATATAGGAAGCACCCAGGATTAGGGGTATAGATTTCAAAGGAAAGTCAGAGCTAAAAATAAGATTCAAGCTTAATCATAAAAAAAAAAAAGAAATCATTGCAGTCATAGCATGAGAAATGTGGTCCCCTGAGAATGTAAATCAAAATAGAAGAGGGTTGGGTTAGCTTTTAAACAAAAGTAGTCAAAGGGAGCTCTGTGATGGAGACTGATAGGACTGTCGGAGAAGTTGATAAAATACCCAAGAAAGATAGGACTGTCAGAGAAGTTGATAAAAAACCCAAGAAAGATGTCACAGTGTCTCATGGAGAGGACTTGCTCTTAGTGACAGTGTCTTGGTCATGAATTCTGATCTAGAAACATCTCATCTTTTTTCTTAGCTCATTTATGGACCTAAATGGATATTCTATAGATAGAACATGTCAGCACAGCAAAATGTAAACAGCCGTTTTTGGGTTTGTTTGTTTTTTTTACTTAAAAAATGTGAGATTTCAAGAATCATGTAAATCGTGAATTCATCATTGAAACTCTCCTTGTAGATCAACTGGGAGTTCCCCTCACGTATACTGTCCATGCCATCACGTTGCCTCTGTTGTTTTCATATAAAAGGAGCATAACATTCGAGGAAGTACCCATGCCTGGATGTAACTTTGCGAAAAATGATAGACTTTAAATATTTTATGAAGAGTGTGTAACAACACAATTTTCTTCTACTCAGTTATGCATCTATTGAAAGAAAAACTGGTACCTTTTTAAATGAAAATAGAAAGTTCTTGACATTTTGCGTTTGACGATTGTGCGTGGGTAACTGAAAATATTGCATTCATATTTCTTAAAATGATGAATTGGTAACTTCCAAACCCATTTATTGAGCTATGATTGATATACCAACAGCCGTCCATGTTTAATATAGACAACTTGATGACTTTGTAGATGCGTCAGCACCCAGGAAACGCTCCCTGTAATCAAGGTCATCACCTTACTCATCATCTTCAAAACATTCTTTCCACCATCTCTATTTCAATTAAAATTTTGTAGTGGTATTGAGAAGAAATCAAAGCACAGAATTTTCAATTCTGAAGGTATATCACAAAGACTTCTTTTTTTTTTTTTAATTTCAGGAAAAGGTATAATAAAAAGCAGTAACAATTACCACATAATAATCCATGCTGGTAATTGATTTTCCATTCTGCTTATCAAAAAGTCTTTGCATTTTGCAATTATTTTAGCTGTCATCACGTGCCGAGCTGCTGCTGTGAGGTGCTGTTTTTCGGCTGACACAGTCTCCTCTGTGCTGGCAGAGTGTGCG
Organism: Solenodon paradoxus; assembly: GCA_004363575.1. Taxonomy (NCBI): domain Eukaryota; kingdom Metazoa; phylum Chordata; class Mammalia; order Eulipotyphla; family Solenodontidae; genus Solenodon; species Solenodon paradoxus. The sequence goes on from RJWH01000927.1 coordinate 57,144, forward strand.
GGAGAGGCAGGGGGTGGGTAAGATCCACGGGATTGCCAGGAGCAGTTTGAAATTGGCTAGTCAGAAGCGTGACCTAATTTTTTTTTTTTTTTTTTAGCCATCTTTTCCGATCCAGAAAATGTTTGCATTAACTCTGCTTCTCACTCCTGGCAGCGCAGCTTTATTATGACGCAGTGGATCGATACACACTGGAACCGTGAGCTGTGATGGGTGGCCTGCCGGTCGTCGGAAAGGCCTCATTGGTTTGAATGGAAATGGAGTTGGTTTGGGAGACTTCATTTGCCTCAAAAAAGAACAGTTTAGAACGTTCCATTCTGCATCGACAGCAGAGATATGGTGGAGATAAACAGCAGACTGTTGGGATTTTTTTTCTTTTTCTGTTTACTTGGCCACACCTTTCACAACCAGACGGACTCAGCGGGCTGCCCTCAAAATGCTAGACGATTTGTGTCTTGGCGAAGCCAGGGAAATATTGACCCACCCTCTCTAATACAGGATCATGCGTGATGTCACACTTAGAAGGTATTTGTTTCTCAGTGTAGGAGATGAAATGACCAAATTACAAGGGTATAACCACATGTGTTAAAATCAGCTTCATGAGTAAAAGTGCTTAGGCTGGAAAAATGTCCCGGCCGTGCCTTACTGTATTTGTGTCTGTTTCCTTCACGATTTTAGCACAAGGAGCTATCCCCAAACCAAAGAGGGTGAAACCTGATTCAGTTTATATAGCAAGATAAATACATCTTGTTGCATTTAATGTACATTTTAATACATTTAAAACATATGGAATAATTGAGGGTAATTCAAAAATAGCTAAATATATGTCAATCACTGCCAAAACTTACTAGTTGATATGAACCTCAGAGAGTATGTTTTTATCTCTCTTTTTCATAACATTGTAACCCCGTGTGCTCCTCTATTTGTGCATAGGCTGGGAGCCAGACAGGGCTGGCTGGGGTTTAGGGTGCTCAGATGTTAGAGGAAGCAATTCATGTGTGTAGCAAAAAGGTCTGGGATTGAAAGCATTTTCAGAATCGAATGTATACACAGGGGAGTATTGTACCTCTTGGCTTTAGACACTGAGTTTCTGTATGTGGTAGGCTTATTTCTGTCTAGTTTGTATTGTGATGCCCAGTGGAGACTGGATGATTCTGCTGTGAATGTGAACATGAATGTATGAGTGATTAACAGGATACCCATAAAATACTACAGTATACTAAGCATTCAGATCAAAATACTGGTTAATCTGATTTTCACAGACCAGTTTCATACCTCTGAGTCTGAAGGTCATGTTAGCACTTGAGGACAACCACAGAAATATCACTTGTTTTTAGGAGCTGCGCATATATATATAAAAGTTTTAATTGGGAGACATTCTATTGACCCCTCCATTCAGAGACTGTTTCCCATACGTGCCCACATAGAGGATCACCTCAAACCTCCAAGTCTGCTGGATCAGCAGCCTCCTTTGCTTGTGTCAGCTTCTTCCAGGTAAATTCTCAGATTTACTGATCTCCTCTACAACTTTCCAAAATGACTGTTGGATACGAAGAACTCAGATACCATGCCTGTTTGAATTGGAGGCTTCTCTGCTAGTTGTTGTGTTGGTATCGACCACAAAATCACTGGTTAGATCTCTGTGTCCCAGGTCAGTGGTATCTGCTGAGTGTGGTTGGATTGGTCCAAACCCTGAATGTTTGCTCACACGCACCCTCAGATTTATTGTTGTCTATTCCTTTGGTTGTTCTTCTGGCGAAGGTCATCACCCTTCTCTGATTGCAGTTCACATTCCTTGAAGTTGACAGGGGCATCCTTTAGGTTAATGGGTGGAGCAGATGCATAGTGGTCTTGGGTGCTGTCACTACCCTGAAAAATAGCTCTGGTTAGCATCTAATCAGACCTTCATTTGCCTCTAAACTTTGTTCTTTATTTTCTCCTAGACTCTGATTGTGGAATGGTTTCTGGGAAACTTAATTCATTAAACAGAAAAATGAAGAACCCATTGTTCTAATTAAAAAATAGCGGTCATCTATTAAGGAAATATTATGCTGTATTGTATTAAATAACAAGAAAGACTTTATTCCAGACCAGAGCAATGGGAGTCAAACCTATTGCCGTAGGGGAGAAAGGGCGAACACAACTATATTGAAATGAAAGGTTAGAGAGTTTTTAAGCACAAGGCTGAGCTAGTGGAAAAGGCCTAGAGATCATTAAAAGGGGAAGCTGGTCAATGTGATTAGGCCATTTGTGTTTGTTAATTGGTGCCTTTGGATGTTAGGTTCCTACTCTCCTACAGAGACTGGGAAAGAGGGGAGCTATCCTTCTTGATGATGACACTTTAGAAGAATGACTCAGGTCCTTGAGAAAGCCATTCTTGGATTGTAAAACTGGAAAGAGGCTTGATGAAAATTTGCATCTCAAGAGAAATAATTTACAATTACAAATTTCCTACATTTTTTACAAAAAGCGAGGTCAGGAGTCTAGTCAGGAAGAAACGTGTCTAAAAATGTCAACCTGAGGGGAATGCCAAGGCCATCTTTGTCACTAGCATCTCTAATAATTGTCCCCGTTGTCTATGAAATAAGTTTCCATGATGGAATTGCACTTAAGAAGGAATAAATCATACTTAAATGAACTATGTGTCTTTAAGACTGAACTCAACAAATAACAAAGCCTAGAGGTCAGCGTGTCACATTATTAGGAATACGCTTATATTAATATGTTTTGGCATTTTCACAAATGGGGAAAATATTAAATGATTTAATCAATCCAATGCTTGGGATTGGTTTTGCACTTTTTGCCTTTTTGCTAGACTATGCCCTAGTAATGCTGGGTTTTCCAATAATTTTGTGTAAATAATGTCTGGTGGATATGAGAGAATGACTTCAGTTTGTTGACCCAGAAGGAGTGATAGGAGGACATTTGACTCATGACAGCTTATCATCACTGTCTGGCTAGGGAAGATAAAAAAAAAAAAAAGAAAAAAGGCAGAGAAGCAAAAAGTGGTTTTTCAACCTCTGGATACTGTGAGTATACTATTTCTGACGCATGATGTCATTTACTGAAATGACCTGCTTCACTGTGATAGATCTAAATCGAAACTTTTAGAAAAGTGTCATAATGGACTTAAAAGCGAAACATGGAGACGTTCTGATTGTCATCTGAATTTCTAGACATTGTGGACGGAAAGTCATTTTTCCAGAACTACTAATTTGAATGAAATCAAACTTGTGGCAATGAAAAAAAAAATGAAGGTGCAGGATTTCATGGGGTTTTTTTTGTTTTGTTTTTTAACTTGGCACCTTCCAGAGGAAATTGGGCTGGCTGTCACAAAATTTGCAAATCAAATAATCCAATCAAACTGCCTGAACAGAGAAAAGAGGTAAATATTTGCTTTGCAATCCACTGAATTATTTAAGATTTCAGAAATGTTTGATCTGGCAATATGCGAAATAGGATTAAAAGTTAGCCTGGTGGTTTGCTGTGAGGAGGTCTTGATCAACAGCAAAGAAGGAAAGCCTGAGAGAAGGTCTCGAGGGATTATTCACTCAGAACCTTGCTAGGGAAGTGAAGTGCATGACTTCACTCTTTCACTCTATCACGAAAGTGATCTATACACCTGGGAAATGTTGACAGCTAATCACACTGTGTAACACTGAGGCAGCTTCCGCGTGTGCGCATGTGTGTACGCACCTTGGCCAGTTGGCAGGGAACTTTGCCCGGTCTTTTTAGTGAATTTGGTTCTTGCACCAACATTGCCGGTGCGGTGTGTGCACTTACAGTCGTCACTGGCCTAGACTGACGCTAGTTGTGGAGTTGAAATTGAAACCAATCAGAGTATCACCAGAGACATTGGGTTCAGGCAGGTCAGTAGGATGGGTGGGTTCAGGCATGGGGCTGGGGGGCTGTAACATCCCCATTGGGGAAACCTAAACCCCATTGTGCAGTTTGCAGCTAATTTTTGGGGTGTATGCTTGCTCAGATTCACTTTTACCAAAATGATGGAAATTAGGACAGACTTTCAAATTGGGCAGGATGCCGGGACAGTGTTGAGAAACTGGGTCAATTCTGGTCACACCCGGACATATGGTGACCCTAATTATGTCCATATGGCTGCAGGTTTATTCCATTCCTTCGTGCACTTAAGACTTATTGAGCACTATGTAGTGTGCTCGGCACTTAGGATCCGTCACCGAACAACAGGCCAAGACTCTGGGAGCTTATATTACAATAGGGCAAGACCAAGGATAAACAATAAATATCACAAATGCGAAAGTCAGTTGTTCTATTTAAAGAGGTCTATTTCTGTCAAAAAATCAAAGTGTGGTTTTAAGTAAAACAAATGGGAGCAGGGTTGCCGGGTGGGAGGAATTTTAAAGAGGGGAGGCCGGGAGACACAGGCCTATGAGAGGGATCAGATTTGAGCAGAGCCTTGAAGGTGACAAAGATGTCAGTCCCATGTGTCTCACAGAAGAGCATTCAAGGTAGAAAGGATAGCTTAACAAATCACGAGGTGGGAGAGGGGAGATGGCTAGTGATTGGTCATAGAACTTCAAAGGGGCCATTGTGGGTGAAGGGGAGCGAGCTGGGAGCTGGAGGTGAGGGTCAGGCGTGAGGAGGAGCGGTGAATGGAGCAGACCATCTAGGACTCTAGGCCATAGAGTGATTGCTTTTCACGGTGTGTAAAAGTGAGAAATAGTGCAGTATTTTGAGCACAGACATATTTGAAACCTGTTGTGTAAAACCTAGAGTCTTAGTGAGTAAAGGCAAAAACAGACACACATACTAAATGACTGTTGAAGAATTCAGACTAGAATAGTGTGGGTTGAGCCAAAGGAGGACCAGCGAAGAAGGACGAGTGGTCGGATTCTGGAGTGGCGAGTAGTGCCAACAACATTCTTTTGGTAGAATGGTAAGAAAGGAAGGAGAGAGTCAAGTACTATCCTTTTTTTGTTCTGAGAAACTGGAAGAATAGAATTGTCATAAACTGGGTTGGAAAAGGGGGCGGGTAGAACAGAGTTTGGAGGGAAGAGAAGGAGTTAGTTTTGGGAAATGTTAAAGATATCAAGTAGGGAGCTGAATATGAAAGTCTGAGGTTCAGAAAAGGTTATAGCATAGAGATAAAAATTAGGAATGTATTGGCACAGAGATAATATTTTGCTGCATGAGGCTAGGAGAGGTCACCAAGGGGTAATGTCAGTAGAAAAGAAGCATATTCTTGAGATCAGATGTATCACTATGTGGAGCACTGAGCCCAGGGGACATCATAGTCTTAAGAGATGGTAAGAGATAAAAGGAAGAACCAGCAATGAAGACTGAGACGGAATCGCCAGTAAGCTAGGACAAAAATTAAGAGAATGAGCTTTTGCGGAAGCTAAGTGAGCGCAGTCTGCTGAGACTTTAGGAGCAGTCAGAGTATCAAATGTTGCTGATAGGTCAAGCGATAGGAAGGCTGAAGTCTGACCACTTAGTAAAATGGAGTTTTTGATAATCTTGACAAAGTGTCCATTGAGTGGCATGGAGCGACCATTCAATTGGGGTTGACCCAAGAGAGAGTGAGATGACAAAATGTGGAAAGAGTGAGTGAGGACATCTTATCTGATGAATATTGATGTTAAAAATAGAGTGGAGTCAAGAAAAGCTTGCATTTCCATTTAAAATAGGAAAAAATAGCAGCATGCTTGTACAGAGATGGGAATGACCTTAAAGAAAAAAAAAATGAAGCAGGAGAGAGAGAATTGCTAAAGCAGTGGCCCGGAGTCAGCTCAGCATGGGGGAAAGGACCATGTCTCTGGAAAGCACAGGACGCAGCTCCCTTAGAGCTGGACTCAGCCTGCTGACCTGCCTTCAAGTCTTGTTCTGTGTCTCATCTCCACTTCTGCTCTGTTGGCTTGCCACCGCCATCGTTCCTGTAGTTCACTGCCCAGTTCCCATCATGTCAGCTCTCACGACCAAAGAGCACATCTCTTTACCAGTAGTCCCCTCAGGATCTTGGAATTGTCCCACTGACCTGTGCCAGGGTCCTGCCATCCCTGTAACAGTCACTGTGACCACTGGAGGCCTTGTCAAGATTGAGGGGTCTCCATGACAAAGATCAGCCACGCGCACAGTATCCCACAGGCATCTTTTCTTCCAGCAAAAAGAAAATGACAAAGCTGTTAAAAGGTTCTAAATGTTGGGGCCTGGGGGGACACCACCTACCAGTTAAGGGAACCAAACAGATACTGACATAATGTTCTTTCCATTTCCTTACATTGTTGTAATTTAATGTTAAGATCAAAATGATCAGAACAAATGTAGACTCTTGGGGAAATTTGCTGAAATCACATGCGAACAAAAAAGTAATTATCTTAGAGGGAAACTTTTCTATGACAATTTAAATTAAGTCAATTACTTTCTAGCAGGGTAGATGGCCTCGTGGTGGCTAGGATTTTTTCCACTATGCTGACTTGTGTTTTATGTCCTTGGACATCTGTGTCCCTTTTGCTGTTTAAATCTTGAGAAAGAAATATGACTCCTCCTTTCTTTATAAATATGACTTCCCGCCTCTACAAAATTAACAACCGTGAACCATCACCGTCATGGATGACCACAAGGAATGGCATTCATGCCATATTTAATATTAGTGATTTTTCCCTCTGTTTCAAGACCAGCCAAGAGTATGTTTTCTTCCACTTTTTTCTCTTCACTTCCCTGAAATTGTGAGATGTCTCTCTCCATGGCCAGCACTAAATATTAGTGATCTTCAAGCAGATGGTGGAAGTGGGTCTTAAACATAATCTACTCGACAGTTGTTTATATTTAATTATTTGGATGTATTCTTGTGGCAAATTATCCCATCATGGCCATCATGGTTGTTGAATTATTTCAAAGATAAAGAACATGCAAGGAGGTGATTTTTAAAGTAAAATCCTCATGCAAACTAAGATCTTCTTAAACATAAGTAATTTCTCATTTACACCGAAGCTAATTTGCATCTTATTGGGAAAATTTAATTTGCATAATATTGGGACTAGTGAGCCTTTAAATCATTTTGAAAAGTTGTATTTGACAAGAAGAGATGCTGTTAAAACATTTCATCTCACTAATTTTAATAATTGAGTTTAATGTGGGACATAAAATTTCTAGTGGAGTACTGGGCATACAGTAGGTACTGGATAATATTTAGTTTGCTTTGCTTACAGTTCACAGCATATATTATAGAAGCAAGGTCTTCAGGGGTCTGATGAGTAAAAGTGAGAGGCAACCATTGTGAGAGATTGTATTTTGTGGTTATCCCATCACAAAATTTTTTTCCAACTCAACTTTTTACTGTGATCATAACTCTTTGGCGTCAAGAACAAAAACGATTATTTTATAATTAAAGAGTAACAACTACTCTGTGCTCACATGCCTGCTGTATGTAAGAGAAGTCAATAAACACTTTCAATGCTTTTTAAATTTAATTCTCATAGCAGTACTTACAACCTTTTGTTTAGAAGTCTCATCAGTATGGGGGAGAGTTTTACATTTTTAAGAGTGAATTTTCAGGCTGTACTAAGAAGAGGCAAGAAATGTTTCTGTCTGAAGAGGATGATGGCCTTTGAGTTTGTTGAGTCTCACTAGGGAATCCAAGGTAGGAGGAAAAGGGAGGTGGAACAGGGACAGGAAGACAGGACACAACCGTGTTTGCTTTGTGTCAAGAGCCGCGGGACAGATGCAGTTCTGAGGAGATGCTCCCTGGGCACACGTGTGCCCGTCTGTGTGGTGGGGACTGTACGGGTGTCGTGAGCGCATCATACAAGACGAGTAGCACCTGACCAGCGGCTGCAGGGTTAGCTAATTAAGCAAGCAGTTCAGCCTAGCTGCGCTGTAGCGATTCAGAGTGTACACTTTGCTGGAGTTCGCCATCCTTCATCCATTCAAAAAGTAAATCCGACAACAGCCTGTCTCCGGTGGCCGATGGTGCCATCCATCTGGCTGATGTGGTCTCACTCCAGCTGCAGTTACATTTTTATTTCCTCTCACTGTTGTCCCTACCTGTCATCATAGACTGTCACTCCCAAAGTGTGCCACGTTCCGCATCTCTCTGTCTACATATTTGCATTTCCCGTATTACTCTTTGACATTTGTTTTAAAATTAGAACAAGCCTAACCCTCCCTCCCACCCTCACGCCATGCGTGTCCACAGAGCTGCACAGCTTAAAACCCAGGAGGAACCTTTGGATTCCCTGTGGCCAACTTACCTGCTGAAACTACTTGGGGAAGCTCAGGAATGTCTGAAATGTCCATGACTTTATTGGTTATCTTGTTAATGGTATAGCTTAATTTGCATATCAGTAGTACCTTTTTAGCACGGGTGAGAAATTGAAATGTTCGAGGTCAATTAACTGCAAACGTTTCAAGTGCTCTGCAGCCTCTGCAGCAGAGAGTGAAGCCAGCGAGCAAGCGGTCAGGACCTCTCTCTCCTGATGAGAATTGATGATCCAATTTGAACTCACTAGAATGGCAGGGATTCTTTTCTCCTCTCTCTGCTTCTCTCCCGTGTCCGCTTTTTAAATACTGGTCTCTAAAAAGTTGTCATAATGCCAGGGAAATATTAGGAAATTCTGTATTCGAAAATGGATTCTCATGACTGGTTGTAGACCATTAAAATTTATCCAGAGAGAACAAATAATCATTTTCTCGAAGAATTCACTGATAGAGATCAAATTCCAGATGGAGAACTATCAGATGAAGATGATGGCTGGCTAGGGCCACATCCTTCACTCTTTTCCAACTTTCCTGTGTAACAAGGTGATAAAAAGGAGACAGTCAGTCTCTGCAGCCATAGGACCAAGATGCTTGGCTGACATCAGACCCCAGGAGACTTTCCCTCTTGCAAACTTTTAATAGACCTGGAGGCAGCATAGTCAGGTTAGAGAGGGCGGTGGAAGGAAGTGCTCCCCCCCACACCACTCCCATCCTAAGCCCATACTTCAAAGACGTGATCGTCTGTTAATGAGAGGAAGGAAAGGTAACCCTACTACCTGGCAGCTAGAGCCTGAGGTTACCCAACCTCTGTTAGCACTGCATTTTCAATATTCTTTGGGAGCTGCTGATTTTCGTTTTAGTAGCAGAACAATTCTAAAGTCACCCTTGAGCTTGGTTAAGAGCCCTGTGTGATGGCTCCGTGCATGAGAGTCACGTGTTCGAATGCTCTGGACTAAGTATCATCTACTCGGTGGGTTGCTTTGAAAATTAAATAACAGTGCCTTCATGGAGTGCCTTCCACAACGTACTCACTTACTCAATAAGCGTTACATTATACCGTAGTGGAATAAGTGGAAGACGGTGCATGGAGATTCATTACATCTTGGGAAGTGACAGATGGAGGAAAAGTTGGATTAGATTTAAAATAATGTTTCAGAAACAGTTTTCACTGAGAGTTCAAGAACTCCCTGAACAATTTGTGTCAGGTTACTATTGAAGGTGCTTTTCAGATTATTCAAAAAACAAATTGTCTTCATGCAGACAACTGGCTATCGGAGGAGCACAGCTGAATCTTCCTGGATGAGTAGCACTAAGGCATCCACATTCAGCCAGGGTCCATGTCTGCTTAAGAAGTCCTTGTGTTAAAATCTGAGATGATTCTACTCCAATCTAAATGCAGTGGGTGGTATTTGCTGACCCAGGGAACTTCACACATCCAGGTTACTGGCCACAGGGTCTCAAGGTGAATACCAAGAAAATTAAAAGTGAAAATATCACTGTGAAATTATGCATGTATAAGTAGTTGGCATCACAGGAAAGGGAGAGCATGCATTTGTATTTTTGATGCGTCAAGTAAAAGTCATTTTGAACAATGATTCACTCCAAGAAATAGGCATTGTATTTTGTTAACGAGTTGCTTCCCTTTTGGTCTCACAATGGGCTAGGTCTTACCATTTACTGGGCATTACTTCATGCTAGGGCTTCTATTCAGGGTTTTATCAAACAAAACCCAGATATCAAAATAATGCTTAAGTAAAACAACTCTGAGAAAGAAGGATAAAAATAGAGGTGTCACGTTACCTGACTTTAATCTGTACTACAAAGCAATGTAATCAAACCAGCATGGTCTTAGAATAAAAATAGACATGCAGATCAATGAACAGAAATGAGAGCCCAGAAATATACCACTACATATGTATGTGGAGAACTAACTTAGGGAACCAAGAGCATCCCATGGGGCAAGGACCATCTCTTCAATGCATGGCTGGGAAAACTGGACGGTCACATGCAAAAGGAGGAAACTTGATTAATACCTAACACCTACATAAAAATAATTCAAAATAGATCAAAGACTTGTATCTAAGACCTGAAACCATGAAGTGCATGAAAGATAACACAATCAAAACACTCCTTGACATTGATCCAAGAGATGTCAGGGGAACTCCACTGCAATGTCACGAGAAATAAAAGCCAAAATAAACAAATGCTCTTGTACATCAGCTTAGAAGCTCTTACACAGTGAAGCAAGTTATCCCCCGAAAAGAAAGACATCCTACTAATTGGGAGAAGATCTTTGCACAGCACACACCTGACAAGGAGTTAATATTCAAATATATGAAGAACTCATAAAACTCAACCACAGAAAAACAGTATAACAAACCATTTATAGCAGATCTGAATAGGCGCTTCTCCAAAGAAGACCTTCTTTGGAGGGTCCACAGGCACATGAAAAGACGCTCCACATCGCTTGCTTTTAGGGAAATGCAAATCAAACAGCAATGAGATATCACCTCACAACGGTGAAAATGACAGTTATCCAGAAGACTGGACACGACTGTGGTGATGATGTGGAGATACAGTTGGTGGCAATGTAATTTGTTGCAACCATGATGAAAAGTGGTATGGAGATGCCTCAAAAAATTGAGACTGGAAATTCCATGCCATTATTCCACTTGTGAGAAACACAATCACTCTAACTGAAAGACTTTTTTTCGCCACCATGTCTACTGCAGCATTGTTTACAATCGCCAACAGTAGGAAACAATCGAAGCTCTCATCAACAGATGAAAGGATAAAGTGTGGTCTATATATGCAATGGAATACTACTCAGCTATCGACAAGATGAAATCCCGCCATTTGCAACAGGATGGATGTCCCTAGAGGGAATTATGCTGAGTGATACATATCAGGAGAAAAACACCACAGTATCTCACAATATGTGGTATATAGAGAAACCAAGGAAAGAAATGAATCAAATCAAGCAAAAATAGATTTTGTCTAGAAAATTGAATTAGTGATTATCATAAGGGAAGTGCTGGGGGATGATCAAACTGGGTAAAAAGAGTCAGTTACCTGAACTGTTGGCAGTAAACTGCGTGAATAATATGCAGGTGCTGATTTACAGTGATGCATAGCATAAATCTATGTAATGTTATGATACCACATTATGTCAATAGAATGAAAAATAAAAATCTCAACTCTAAAAATACTGTGTACACATTCATGATAATATCTAAAACCTCAGATCTTATTATCTGAGTTCAAAAGCGGGTGGTGAAAAACTGGGGAAAAGAAAACGTGATATTCCTATTTGCGGTGTTAGGTAACGGATTTGCTTTGTAAGAGATGTAGACTATTACTAGATAACTACAGATTTGAGAATGTGTCACACCATTTTTTATGACACTTGCAATGATTATTACTCATTAGCAATTCCGGAATTGTTTAAAGTAAAGAAATCCTCCAAATAAGGTAATATTATACTTAAGTGGAAGAATGAAACCTCTTAAGACTATCATCACAGCGATTTTTTTCTGGTGTACACTGGATGAAACAAAACACAATACATTCTGTTCTACTCATACTTCTTTGAATGTACAACAAACTTCACTTTTATATTTCTGAGCTCATGCACAGCTTACTCTGTGATCGTACTCTCCTCTCCCCCATCCTCTTACCACTCCCACGCCCTGCCGCCATATAGGGTAGAACCAGTGGTGTACTGGTAAACTGATGGGATGAGAGTAGGTGCTGGTTTGTAGTTTTTGTAGGATTTGTCCATCACACATCTCCACCACATCCAGTTGCAAAGATGGCTTTTACAGTAGACTTGCAAAAATCTTGAAGTTTAATCATCTCTCATACATATTGCTCCTAGCCAGTTACCACTGGCTAAAACCTTCCACCATTTAATCTGCCCTGAATCTACCTCACCATTAACATATTCCATGTATCTCAAACATGCTTTCAGTGTCTGTTTCTCCTATATGACTGTGAGCTCGATGAGGGCAGGGACTATTCTTTGGCCATCAGTGTATTCCCAGGCTTAATGCTCTACTTCTTTCTGCAAGGAATTGAACATGATCAGACATCGAAGTCTGTTTTCTCATTTCACCATAGTCTGAGGCTATTCCCTTACATCTAGACCTGAGCAAAGTGATTGAAGATGAAAGCATCACCCAAGCATGTATGTAGACATACGCATGCTCCTTCCAAGTTCTGACATGAATTTCCATCCCTTGAATTAAACTCCTTGAATTAATCCACGTCAGGAGGTTACAACAGCTGGAAATGAATAGAATCAGCATAGCCTCCATCTATTTATGCCAAATTTGGTTTTTTTCTATAGTTATACAAGTTTCATATTTTGGAAATGTGACATTCTTATTTTCCATGGAGGATGACGGACTTACTGGCATTTATACTCTACTAATATAGAGCTGCTAATGAATTCTTTGCTTTAGTAACAAATTTTCTCTCTTTTCTCTTTTCACAAAAGGAGCCGGTGGCTGGTCTCCACTGGTGTCAAACAAATACCAGTGGTTGCAGATTGACCTTGGAGAGAGAATGGAAATCACCGCTGTGGCCACCCAAGGCGGGTATGGAAGCTCCAACTGGGTGACCAGCTACCTCTTGATGTTCAGTGATAGTGGCAGGAACTGGAAACAGTATCGACAAGAGGACAGCATCTGGGTATGTACCAATTTGACCCCACCTACCCGTCCCCCATATTTTTCTTTTTCTTTCTGACTTATTTCACTTAGCATAATCCACATTAAGTTCCATTCATTTTTTTTTTTTTTTTTTTTTTACAGTGAAGTGGTATTCCATTGAACTATACACTGCATCTTTATCCAGTCCTCTGTCAATGGGCTTTTAGGTTGATTCCATGTCTTGGCTGTTGTGAATTGTGTGGCTATGACACGGGGGTGCAGATAGCTTTTCAAATTAGAATTTTCATCTTGTTTGGATAAACACCTAGGAGTGGAATTGCTGGATCATATGGTGGTTATTGTTTTAATTTTTTGAGGAATCTCCATCCTGCTTTCCGTAGAGGTTGCACTAATTTACATTCCCATCAACAGCATATGAGACTCCCTTTTTCTTCACACCCTCTCCAAATTCCTTCATTTTCGACCTGCAACCTACTCTTTTTAAAGTGTGTAAGTTTGTAAAATGTTCTGCATTGTGGACAGGAGCTCAGCTCCTAATGAAAGAGACTGATAAGGAGGCAGGTTGTGTGAAGTAACTGACTGATTGTATATTAGTGTCTGATGAAAGAAGGAAACTAAAGCAAGTTTGCTTGGTGGTTAAAAAAAATACTTTTTTGTTATTATATAAAATTGTTGGTTCGGATCTTATGTGGACCACAGACAACATACTGCAATCAAAGAACTTTTTTTTCTTCCTCTGGCTGAGCTGCTGGAACCAGAGAAAATGAGTAACTTAATGAAGCATCATTCTTAGCACACAGATAATTTGGAAGCCTATTTGGGCACATAATGATAATTTTCTTTGATCAGTCAATTGCCTCTTTTTTGAAACTTCCTAGAACTCTGTTCGACATTAGAAACTCATTGGAGAAATGGACTGTGATTTACTCACCTTTGTATCTTTAAAGTACTTGGGGACCACTCCATGCATGTTTCTGATGTAAATTGAATTGAGAAGTCGTCTTACTCTGTCTCTAGAGAGAATGACAGTCAGATAGGAAGAAGTTGTCTATAAGTTTGCTTATTTTCCTTTTAAGAAAAGCAACCTTAACATCCAAAACAAGTTGAAGTTGTATATCAGAGCGAGAAAACTTGCGTGTGTATTACAGTTGAATTAATTCCAAGAAACCATTTAAAACTGGGGGCAAAATAAACAGTAATTATGAACCAATAACAGTGAAAATTTAATGAGGTATTTACTTTAGGTGTTTTTATTATCTTTTACTCTTTTTCTAGAGCAGGTGTTAGATTTTCCTCTATTTTTTAATCAATAATTTTATCAAGTCACAGTGCATTATAAGATTTTTATAAGTTTCCTGTGTGTCTTGTTATATAGTAGCCGTATATACTCCAGCAAGTACTATAAATCCAATTCTGTTTTAAAGGAGATAAGGACTGGTTAATGCATGGTAATAGTTAACTGTGCAAGGAGAATAGATGTTTCTGACATTTAAAAAAAATGATAGGCCAACCATGAAAATGATTGTTTTTTCATTAATCAGGCCCAAGGAGAGTCAAGCCACGACAGTGAAATAGAGGCAAGGACAATACACATACTAATCCAAACTAATCAAAGTAAGGACAGATGGCTTCCGTCACAATCACCTGTCAAGGAGATATAATATTTTAGACTAATTTGGTAGTTAACTCACTCTTTCCCTCCTCAGTGGGAGCACCCTGGAATTACTGTACCTTCCATTCTTTCACCCCAGTCTCCCCAAATCTCAACAGTACTTGGCATGTTGGGAGCAAATGTTAAATGTTTGTTGAATGAGTGAAGGAATGGGTAAATAGATGAAATGCATTGGCTAGTGGATGCTTTTATAATCACAGTAATGAAACATGTCTCCTGCTTCCCCTTCAGCTCTTCCTTTTAGCACATTTAACTTACTCTCGTTTAATAGAAGGTACAGTTCTCTCTCCACTATACGTTTTGAACTTTTTTATTGGAAGAGGGTTTATCTTTCTCATCTTTGCATTTCTGACATTCAGCACCTACTGTGGCATGTGACTTTTGTTGAGGAAATTTGTGGAAAAAAAAATGAATACATGCACGAATAGGTTTCAGTACCATGATCTCCAGATCTGTGCCTAATTTTGTCAAAAATTCTGGGAGGTATTAAAAAAATTCATGTCATTGAAAAGATAAAAGCCTGTCAGAGCACACCTATGAGAAGTTCAGAGGCGCATGCAAATATGAGGGGCAGACTTTAGAGATTTGGAAATTGACAGGATATGGAAATCATGGTAGACTGAACTTGTCAAAGAGTAGGATTAGCATGGGCGCTGAAAAAAGTATTGTAACTTAGATTATTGAAGGATTAAAAAAACTATTCCACGAAGTTGGAAAAGTGTGAACAAAAGCATGATATTTGAGATATTCCAGAGAGAGGGTTACCTGTGTCATAGCCAGTGAAATGACTGGTGGGAATGGACCATCTTGTTTAGGAAGACTGGAGATGATTTTGGATACAGTGAGGAAAGCTGATGACTAAGTTTGCATGTCAAGGTCAAAATTAAGACAATGCAACAGGTTCCATGAGCACACATGGACTAGATAAGGTTATCGTGCAGGTGAAATAATCCCACATCTTTCAACCTTGGTGGTCCCTCCCTCTGTTCCTTTTTCCTTCCTGTAGCTATAGAGAGGTTTAACAACATGCATGCACTCACGCACGCGCGCCCACGTAGCTCAAGGTATCTGTTCATTCCAAGCAGCCAACAGGGTTCTATTCAACAACATCACTTGGAGAAAGGCTCCTCTCTGTGAATCTTCATCGCCAAAGCAGAAAAAATGAAACAGGATGAATAGAGCCCTGGCGTTGACACTTTCACCTGAGATAATAATCACTTTCATATGGATTTGTGTTTTAGCCAAATAACATTTTTAATGAATAAGGAATTTAACCCTTTGTCACATGCTGCAAATATAAATCCCCTAACTTCTTTTCAGTTTACTTTTTTGGCTCAGTTTTCCTAGGTGGCACGGTAGATATGCAAATTCTATAAAACATGCCAATTTTATTTGAGAGCTTCATGGTCTGCTCCAGATAACACAAATAGAACAGTGAAGGAGAGTTAGGAAACACACAAAGCGTTACCAAAGTATATGATCAAAAGAGGAGAAAAGGGCAACTGTTATCAGTTTAGAAATAAATAGAATAAAACCACCAACGTGGGTTGACCTACTGCAGTGGAGATTCCTCGTTCTCATCTCGTTCTGTTCCACTTCTAGAACCAGAGAGAATGATGACTTCTGTGTGCCCGAAAGGGTGCATACACTGCCCTGCTGTTTCTTACAAATAACCTTTAAGAAGAAAGACAAAATACTTAATCATTCTTACTGGTCATGCACATATTTATTAGAACTATAAACTTGACAGATATATGATACTTAAAAAATTATACATGAAGGCATTTACTTAGAATACAATTGGTAGTCCTATGTTCATAAATAGAACTTATGCAAAGTACTCTACTGGGTGGCATGTGCACATTTTACCAAAAATATTGAAAATGCAAGCTACTGAAATTGCTCCTTTCAAAAAAGACAAGATCCTTCAACTTCTGTGGTCAAAAGACTTCTCGACGGTTTATTCTCCGTGATTGGAAAAGTATGTGGAAGGGATGATTTTTACCCATTAAGAACAGTGGCTGAAATACAAAACTAATATCTTAGAAATTATTTTACATATTGTTTAATTATTTTAAACATATACGAAGGAACTTTAACTGACAATGTGATGCTGCCAGTTGAATGACTTCAGTCAATAGGGTTATCCCACACAAGAATAATTTAGTTTTTCCTTTCATGGACTTGATTTGTACCTGATATAAAAGCTGGTGATTGCCAGTGCTGGCGGGGTGCAGAATGGATCGAGGGGATCGGTTAGATGGTGAAGGATGGAGTCATCTGGTGATGAACCTCAGGTGATCTATGGCCATTGCTTCACAGCTTAAACCCACAGAATGTTATCAAGCCAAATGACTTCAATATAAATGAAAAAACACACGTAAGGCCTCTAGCATATTTCTAAAGCTCGTGTAGCTTTGCCTTTGTTTTCTAATTCAAAGTGTCTGGTATGATGGCTCTGGCTTTGACTGGCGAAGGGCTGGGACTCCTGTGACATAATCATTGAAATAGAAGTACCACCTGTTGGAATATATTCACCCCGTTTTATCACTGTGAGTGAGTGAGTTGTCGATTCTCTGTAAGCTGGACAGGGCAGCGACATTACACTGGTGGCTTGAAAATGTGTTTGCTTCAAAGAGATGGGGCCGGGGAGGGATGTCTAGGATATTACCTGAGAAGGCAGAATCCCGGTGGGAGATGTGCTGTGAACCTGACGGTCTCCCCATCTGGCAGAGGGCATTTTCCTTGCCCATCTCCTACATTGAGCCCTCTCTTCTAGTGACGGAAGCCCACAGTACCAGCCCCACATAAGTCAAAATGTCAGTGCATCCAGTTTAATGCTTTGTGGTACTTGCCTCCATCCTTAGGCACATGCCTAGAGATTGCCTGAAGCTGCTGCAGCCTTTCACAACGGCCTCTCTTCCCGTGCCAAACAGCATTTTTAATGAAAGTCTACATTATTAGTCTGTATCCTCAGGGACTCGCCTGTTTGTTTTTCTATTAAACCATGAGTTCTCCACCTATTTGAAAATGATTAACCTCGAAGCGCATGGTTAAGAGCTGACTGCGTGCGGGTTTCTAATGTGGCCTCTGTCATGAATCCGAATCGCTGGTTTTCTAGGCACCTCCTCCATCAAGTCTGTGGTTTATTTTACCTCCTTGGATCTGACACAGCATGTTATGTGTTATGTCATCTCTTGTCATGTATGTGTGTCTTTGGGACCCACAGACATTGGAACCTTATATCCAGAGGTAATATACAAGCAAAGGTAGATGAAGTCCTGTGAACTGTGGGGACACAGACGCAGTGATGTAAGTTACCTGGTGATATGGCTTCACGTGCTTCAAACTGCTCTGTCTCCACGCAAGCAAAATGAAAATCATTTAAAGAGTGTGATTAGAGCTAGCAGGGGAGTTGATTGTGTGCCTTCTTCAGAGTGCACACTCACATCTAAGCTCATGGCTTAAAAAGACTTTACAGCTTGTCTCTCCCATCCTACCATGTGACAGCTCAATGACAGTGTCACCCCCTTTCCTCCTGTCATGCCATGATGTGGTGTCACGGATGCCTATTCCTACTTTTCTCGTTCCCCTGCCTCACAGGGCTACATCGGGAGTCCTCCTCTCTTAGAAACAGTTCTGTCCTTGTGAAATATTTCTTCATTGTTCCTTAAGACAAAACTAGTACCTTAAGTTCTCTGCTAAATTTACATGTTTAATTTCTACACTTATCAAGCATATTTCCATTAGGGAAGAGGGCATTTTATATATATGTGTGTGTGTGTGTGTGTGTGTGTGTGTGTGTGTGTGTATATATATATATAGATATATATATAATTAGGAGGAGGTAAGATTTGGAACTGACACATTTATATTCCTTAAAAACTGAAGAGAATCATCTTCCTGCTACGCTTAATAGAGAATTCAGTAACGTGCCTTACAATGAAATTCATTTGTAAAGTCAGTAATTTATCTTCCTTTAAAGAAATGAGGTAGACAATATAAAAGGAATCCCTATTCACTTATACTAGAACCAAGATAAATACCAAAGGAAAATTTGAAATAAAATGTCTGATGATCTATGGAAATAATATCTAGCACAGGACTAATAAAGGAAGGCTTGATTCAATGCATGGATGTCTCTGTTTTAGAACAGAAAAAACTGTTATAAAAACAACTCATTCTATCTAAAATAGCCCAGAGTAATGAAATCATTCTGAATTTCACATGAGAAGTATTTATGATAAGAGTTATGATCCAAAAGTGACTACAGAGCCAAGAAGATGTGTACCCACGTGAGACTGTTTCACTAGCAGGAAAGAAGGGTAAAAAGAAGGATCAGATTGGAAAAGGGACTCAGCCGCCCCCTCCCCAAGACCAGGCAATGCAGGAAGGGTACCTGGGTCTACAAGTCATTTCATGCCCCGGGGACACCAGAAACATGCCGGGGGTGGGGGCCCCAGCAACAGAAAAAGAACAAAGATGGACAAGGTGGCTGGTGATTAGAATACTCCTGTTGCCGGCTGTGTTTGAACTTGTCTCCATGACACTAGAAACACAATGAAGTAAAGACAACACTGTATTCTCGTGCCTGGAACAGAAAGCATCTCCCTCAAATTCCTTCTGTCTGATGTGGCCTGCTAGTTCCACCTATACCTAAACCATGAGAACTCAAGATAATTAGGATTTACCCATTGAAACAAAAACTTCTCATTGCTCCCTTATCGCCTGGGAGAAAGTCGTCTGAGGTCCCAGCCCAGATGTGAAGTGTAATCCAGTCTGTAAAGATGCCCTTTCTAGCTAAGAAAACTACCTTAGGTCAGAGAAAAGACGAGCCATCGCCTCACGCGAAGACTCCTCCTGGGTCCTCGCTTCCCCAGCTTCTCTTCCCCGTGTCAGCAGAGGATAGAAGTCTTTGCTCTTTCCCATTTACTTTAGAATTTACAGCCATGTAAATTCTTCATCGGGATGTCATAACATTTGGTCTTTTCTCCTAGTGATCCTGGCTAATGTTACTTTCTTCATCCAACTCATGAAGAACCTCAGAGAGATGGAATTTTCCCTTTGCCCTGACAATACACTCAAAAAATTGAAGACTATAAACCCAAATGGCAAATAAAATTTCTATGAAACATAAATCATGCCCCCAAAATGTCTTACTTACAAATTCCTGGCATTGGATGGCTTTTGTGTGCTCTTTTATCTCCCTGAGTCTTGTCAACATAGGAAACTTTAAAAATGGGTCATTAAAGAATCAAACAGATTGAACAGATTGAACCAAATGAGAAAGACTATCCCACAGAAGTGAATCAAATCAAAGTGATTGAACCAAATGAGTTAGCCTGTGAACTCCTGGGGACGGGATGAACATTTTGCTCCAAGACTAAAATGAAACAATCATTTCACCGGGGAAGGGTAAACAAAGTGACCCAGTTTCTGATAGCACTGACCACACTTTTAGCATCAACAAGCAAATCCGTTCATGTCACTGTCATCCACTGTATAAACACTCAACTCTTGATAAGGATTTCTAAGTAGGTAATTTCTACAAAAAAATCTTTCTTCAAAATGCTTATTCAAAAAAGGTTATAGGACAATAAGAATATTATTAGCCAAATGATTAGCAAAAATAACAGCAGTGAGAAGAATCTACATCTTAGAAAATTCTAGAAATCTGTATTGATTATAACACATTGATACTGGCACATTCAAACATAGTGGAAGAACAAAATAGAGCATCCATTCCTAAGTCTAAATATACTGAGCATTGAAAATATCTGATGAAATGTGAATTAGATAGTATCAAACTTGGTCAGCTAGAACATCTAGAAAAATAGATTCCAGATGAATTGGCTATTTAGACATAATACACAGAGATAAATGTATTCAAAGGAAACATAGGCCAATGCATAGAGATAAACATATAATATTGAAAGGGACATGTCTTTCTAAGCAAGAGAACCAAATCTGCAAGCCTTAAAGGAAAGCTGAAAAAGGCAAAATATTTAGAAAGCTGCATGAAAAAATATCATCGATAACATTAAAGTATAAATTGGGAGAATGTTTAGCCTATATGACAGCCATGTTGTCTTTGATTTGCCAGTCACAGTGGTCTTGGGTTAAGATTGATATTCGGACTTTGATTGAACAGATTTCTACCAGCTGCAAGTTTACTGAGATTCAGCAGAGGATTAAGGACAGCATAATGGATGTTCAGTTATGCTGAACAACTTCTGCATGTCCCAGCAGCTTCCATTGGGGTAAAACGTGATCACAGAGGGCAAGGCTGAGTGTGTTTGACAACCACCAATGAGAAAGCCACCAGCTCTGGGGACCTGTCAGCCTGCTTGTATGTGACTCTTCAGATACCCTTGCCAATGCATTTCTCTGGTCCCTGCATCTTATCGTTGGCAGGTTACTCATTGATTACAAGCTACTTAAGGTTTATTGCATGTTCAGTTTTGATAAGGAGGCATCACACATACAGTTAAATATTATCTGGGGATGGGAGCCCTGGTATTGGGATTTAAAAAAAAAAAAAAAAGTTCCAGGTGATTCTAATTTGTTGCAAAGTATGGCAACTGTTAGATTGCTCAACAGAAACTTGGCAACCAAGTATAGATTCTGAGTTCAGCACAAAATAAAATCAGCAGAATAACCATTTATCTTAGATTTAGTATGCTCCGGTATGTTCCTTTGAATATATGTTACAAGGAGGATTTAGCTAAAGATTATGGCTAAATAAAAAAGAGCCATAAACAGGATGTTAACTCTTTCTTTCCAGTGAGAAAGACCCATTTCTTAATATATAAAGCCCTGCTGTTCAGTATGGTGGCCACTAGGTACATGGGGTTATTTAAGTTTAAAATGTAATGAAGAGGCAGAAGTGAGCAGATGCAACAAGATTCACAGGACGCAAGACTGTGGCTGTGGGAGGGCGGGAAGGAAGAGATGGTTTGAAATGCATGCAGACCAAGGTGCAAAATCAATATCCCCAAAAGCATCTAACAGTGTAAACAAAGGAAATGATGATAAAATTAAAATTCAATTAATTAAAGTGAAATAAAATGGAAGTTTCTCAGTGGTGCCGGCCACACTTGAAGCACTCACAGCTCTGTGAAGGCAGCGCTGACTATTCGAGAGTCATAGAGCATTGCCATCATTACAGAAAATTCTATTAGACAACAAAGGTACAAAATAGTCTTTCAAAATGAATCGCAAAAATAAAGCTTTTTTTTTTTCCTAAAAAGAAGGGACAAAATATAAACAGCAGTTCATAGGAAGGATAGTCTGATATATAAATATGTAAAAGCATCTCCAACTTCACTCAATATTGAAGAAATGCAAATTTAAGCCGGTGTCAGGTAACACTTCCTAAAAGACCGAGAAGCTACTGAGAATTTTGGAACTACAGTGTTAAAACATTATTTTCCAAATATAGTATATGACAAAACGGTAGCCTCTTTAATTTTGATAGTTAAGCGTTTTAATGTAATGACTTCTTAAAGGCATTTTTAACACCTCGGTCCAATTCATGGCTTTACTACTTTCAACTCAAAACAAGCTAAACAATTACATTTTAAAGCAAAACATTTATAAACAAGAAAATGAACACTGATTACATAGTTTATGTATGTCAGGCGCTACTCCACACACGTTCTATGTATGCGGTTCATCTTCACAGCCCACTATACCCAGTTTGTAGATAAGAAAAATGGGGAATGATGAGAGTATTTTCCCAGGGTACTACGCCTAGACGGGGCAAGGTCTTGATCCTCAAGAATCTGGCTTCTCTATATACCCTTTGCTCTCTGTTCATGTATCGTGTGAATAAAATCCAATTTGAATGATGCGAGTCACGGAGAACATTGTTACAGGGCACTGGGAAAAGAGACAGTCTCAAAGTGCTGGTGCAAACTCTTTAGAAGGTAATGACTGCTTGTAACGTATTGCATAATGTGTAAATCACTGTCGTCTAATGCTTTAGATCTACCCAAATATGTAGTCTACGTCAAAAAGAAATTCAAACTCTAGGGATTTATTCTGCAAATTTGCTTGCACATGAAAAGGAAACATATACAAGAGTAATGGTGACGGCGCTGTCTGTAAGAGCAAGATAATATTGATCCAAGCCCTGAGCAGTAGGTCACTGGTTTAAGTAAGTTATGTTAGCCCCGCACAATGGACTAATGACTGGCCATCACAAATAGATGTTGCAAGGATATGTTGGCCAATTCTGGAGTCAATTCTAAAACCGATGTGAAATTTGAAGTGAGCTGTTATTTGATACTACAGAATTAATATGGAGGCGAGAAGAAGGAAAGAAGGGGAAAGTGGATAGAATATGGATTATTAAAAGTAGAAATAGGCACACCCTGGTGGAGTAGCAGTTAGCTCCTCTATCTCCCAATGAACACAGTCCACACACATCACAAGGATGCAGGTTCACATTTCTGGGGTCAGGAGGAACAACCAAGATGAACAACTAAATACAAATTTAAAAAACGCTTCTTCCTCCTCTCTTCCTGTCTGCTTGCTAGCTCATCTTCATTCCTGCCTATACCTTTCCTTTAAAAAAAAAAAAAAAAAAGTCAATTTAGATTTATATGTGGTTTCAGATGTGATAAAAATGATTGGAAATAAAAGAATTAAAGAATAACAGGAGGAGAAATGGAAAGGAAAAATTTCGATCATTGAATTTTTAAGAAAGATAGTGGATAGTTCCCACTTGTTATATGACATTATCTTAACATTACATCGACTATGTATTTAAGTAGTCATATATAGTATATTCACTTAATGGTTGGTATTTATATGGGCAGCATGGCCTCTTCTTTGATCATCATGAGAAACTTACCTTAGTTCTGAAGCTGTGTGGGTTCCTGAGTCAGTGCCCACTCAGAAAGACAGAAATGACTCAGGTATCAAGACACGACCCGTTTCATCAACGTGTACCGCTCCAGTCTCAGGTGATTCCCTTTGCTCGTAGGTTACTTACAAGCTTCATGATCCTTCACACCTTTCTTCTGTGCCCGGCTTTTCACTGATCGAGGCTTCTTTGCCAACTGTGTTTCTGCTCGTCTCTTCCAACACAGGCCTTTCAAGCACTTGTGGCTGGTTCCCCAAGCCCCACCTCTTCCAACATTCACTAACTTGTCTCTAGGGTGTTATTTCCAAGGACGTCTGCACTCGTGTTACTTCCAGGGAATCTCTCTGGTTTACTCTCCATGGTTTAGATAACCTTAGTCGACTGAATTTCAAACTCATTCATATATTTTTCATTCGCTTTTACTGTACTTACATGTTTTCCTTTAGTCCGGAGTATACTCTTGACACAAATAAATACCCTGATGCTACTGGCTAAAACACAGATGATATAAACTGTGTTTATTAAAAAGACTAACCATTTCTTAATGAAGACTATGAATTCCTAAGAGATAGGAACACTATGTTTTTTTGCCAGTTTGGTTTCAAATAGGTATTCATAATATTCTAATATTCTAAGAAAATATTTTGTGATTACTGACTCCAAATCTCAAATGCAATCATCTGGTTGTTTGTCTGCTGGTTTACAATGCAGTAGTCTGTGCCTGTCCCGAGATGAGGGCATCCGCCTGAGGTTTTGTTACAAACACATAAAAGAAAAACTCAGAGCCATAAACAAGGACTTGAAACATTCGGCTTTATCCATCCAAATTCCCAGTTGCTCTCAGAAGTTATGCATCTAAGTCGGCATTGTCTAAGATCTTTTTTGCTTTTTAATATTATTATCTGCATCTTATTCCTTTCAGAAATGTTCACAAATAAATAATTCTTTGTGTGATTTAGAAGAGCCAAGCTTTAGAAAAGAACTAAATGTTAGGACGTTTGTCCAGAAGTCGCTGTACATAGAAAAGAGGCACCAGATAGCAAAAATTCAGTCTACAGAACTGTCTATAAATCAAGGCGATGCTGTAATAAAGAAATACTCTTTGATTCGTTTTCTGCAAATGAAATTTTTATTTGGCTTTGAACTCCTTTCTTTTGTTCTATAGTTCTTATTGTTATTATTAATCTCTTCATACTGAAAGGTTGGCTCCCTCTTGGAGTCTTGAACATTTTAAGTACTTAATGATAGTGTTCTTTTTCAATAAGAGAGAGAGAAGAGAAAAATTGCCAGAGCAGTGAAAAGAGATCCTCTGAGAGCAATGGCTTTATTACAATATGTCAGAGTCGTCATGAGTTGGAGGTGGGCTGGGAAATGTCACGTTCCAGAAAAAAAAAACAACAACGTGTATTTATTTTAGCAAATTTGCAGAAAGTTGCAGACAGTTGTCCCAAGAGCTACAAAGCTATGATGGTAATAGCGGTTACATCTTTACATCCTGAAATTACAAAAGGTTAAAAAAAATTCATTATGTCACTTTAGAAATACATTTTCAAATCCGTAGATCAGAATAAACAAATATACAAATTAAGTATGCAGTGATATTTTTGCTTTTTTAAAAACATCTGCCTGTCAAAGATGACAGGTAAATACTGAGACTTCACTAGATTGGAAGTAAATTAGTCCATCGCATCTCCTTTTTCTCATAACAAATAAAGCCCTGTGGATGCAGACATACAGCAACATTGAATTTCCAGACAGGCTACTCTTTCTTAGTTTGTACTTTCAAATTCTTAGCCTTTGAATGTTTAATCCATCCTGACTGAAGAAAGTGGACACTTGATGATAGCACATTTTTTGAAAAGGAATTTTCACCAACAGGGAACTACATTTTTGTGTGATTAGAATGGGCGTATATTCATGAAATATATTTCTTCTGTCTCACCCACTTTGAACATTGCCCAGGGCTTCATGTGAGCATCTTTCTGCCACGTCTGAAAGCTATGTGACTTCTCGGGATAGACCATGCTATAGGACAAGGCTACCTCTTGCTTCTTCTCTAGGGCAAGTCCCTATAAATCATCTTCATTGATTTTTTATCATTGCCATTCTGCCTTGTACATTGCAGCCAGAGGTCACATACTAATTGCTTAGATGCAGTTTTTTCATTCATGTTCGATGCATCTATGAGTCATGCTTTGCCTCCCATTGGAGCTTGAGACGAACCAAGCTGGGACATTATCTTCTGAGTGACTTCAGAGCTGCTGCTTTGACTTAGAAGTTCTGTGCACCCACGCACATCAGTTTCAATCACTGCTGACTGATCTTAGCTGGTTATGACCAGAACAGTGGTCCTCATTGTTTCTCTAAATTGATTCATGGATGCATAATATTCTTTCTGTTCTGTACCTGGGTTAATGATATGTGAAGGATTTCTCCATGCTTAAGTTCAGATTTAAAAAGATAGGCTTAATGTCTGGATAATGGTGTACATCTTGATGACCTCAGGGTGTGAAGTCCTTGACTGTGAATATATTTGTCTATTGTTAATGTCATCTGCTCTCTTGTTTGGTGCAGGAAGTCAGAATTAGGTGGGAATGTTCTGCCTTTTTAAAAAAAATTTATAAGAAAGACAGGCTGGCAGACAGGAAGGAAGAGTAAAGAGGAAGAAGCATCCTTATTAATTTAGATAGTCATTTCAGTTGTTCCCCCTGACCTGGGTCATGAACCCAGGCCCTTCGGCTGTTTGCGGACTGCGCCCCCGGTGTGGGCTTAATGCTTGAGCCACCAGAGCAGGCCTGCACATTTTTTGAGAAAAATATTTCATCAGGTGAACTCAGATATTTTTCAGGATTTCAAAATGCTCTAGGTCCCATCATATTATGCTGGAAAATGTGGTGAAATGACCCTGTGTGTTTAGAGCTAGAAGACATATGATATAATATATTTTAATTTGAATAAGATAGAACATAGAGAGGGTTTGTGGTGTCTAATATGGAAACCTTGGGGCTCAAGGTGCTGTCAGATTCCTGTGATTGCCCAGGGACTCAGATTACTTCTGGTATAAGTGCACAGGACTAGATTTGTGTCTCCTGATAAACTCCAGGCCTCTCTCCATCACATCATTGGTCTTGGGCTTATTGATAAAAAGAGCAGAGGAAATTAAGTTCTCATGCTTTCCTTCAGATTACTTTGAACTTAGTGTTGCTATACTGTTAGGTACCTCAAAGGTTTGGGGATTTTTTTTGGGTTCTGGAGCATGGAAGGAGTGACCCAGAAAATGCTCGGACTATCCCCAAGAGTTTCTTTGGAGCTTTGAAGCAGGCTGGTGGCTGAAGGAGCACACCGGCCAGCTGGAAAGGGCTATTGGCTACTTTTGTAGGAGGGCGGGGGTAGCTGCAGGGAGGAGGAAGGGTGGGCTTTCAGACTCGGCATGGTACTGCAGTTCACTTGGAGCTTAGAGGCCAAGAGTCTGTTAAGAAATTCATTAAGATGTTCATACATGACATTAGCCAAAACAGTGAGGATCTTTACCAGAAGAGACAGAAAAGTGCCCAGGACCTGCTGGCTACCAGGAAAGACTGAGTCAAAGGCAAATGGAGACTCCTACCCAGATGCCACACAGTGGAGCCCCCAGTTCAAAAAGAGTCACCTATGCTTTCTGGGAACCCTTGTCCTATCACTATCCAGGGAAATGTAAGTGCATTTTGGATTCTGTATTTTTTTTTCTGCTTTTCCCCCCCATTTAAACAAATGTTCACATTTATGTAAACTGACCCAAGCAGAGAGTAGCAATAAGGTGACTAAGAGTTGACTTTGACACTATGTTTAGGGGCATCTTTTTTCTTGAAAACATGAATCAATTCTGTGTTTATGGAGATACTCTTCCTATAGAGCTGAAAAACTGTGTTTTTAGCCATAAGGCAAAGCTTGGACCAGAACAATATGTACTTGACCCATCCATAAATATTTAAAAGTTTTGATGATCTAGCAGTTACCAGGGATAGAGCCAGTGTGTGCTCAGGAAGTTGCATGTATATAAGATGCTTCTTCCACACCACAGGCATCAATATGTGCCCCTTAGACTGCTGAGAAAAATTATGACCCATCATGAGCTCACTTTGCTTTAAGTTAGATGTCTGCTATTGTAATTATATTGTTATTAGTTATTGACCATCCTTGGACTTTGTTCTCTGTTATTCTCCTCTGCAATTTTTCCCAAAGGCTCTGCATATCTTAGAAAATCTCTCCTCTACTGCCTGTCATCTTTTGTCCACAATTACTTTGCCCTAAAATATTCTCAAGAAGTTATGAGTACTTTCACTCCATCTTCCTCAAAATGCATTTCATCAGATGGGCTCAGTATTAAAATCTAATGATCTTAATGAAAGGAATCTTTATTTGGGAGTTGACATTCTCCAAAATTCAGCAGCCCCTAGAGATACTAATATAGAGGGCTTCGTATGAGTCCCCAAAGGTGACACTTAAAAAAAGACACGATAGCTTCCCTGTCCCCCCAGCCCAAGTCTTTTCCCAGCCAATGTACATCTGTCTCCAGGAGAATCGCGATGATAATTCTGACATCATCTGGTGACCGGAGAATGCAGGTAGTCAGTGTCAGGCTGGACAGGGCTCACATTTACTGTAGGAACTCTTGGGCTCTTATTTCCTTTCCTTCATAGAATCATTATTTTCATGTGGATGGCTCTTCAGGGAAAAATATTTTTAAAAGATTAACATATAACTAACCTCTACCCCTCACTTTATATAATTACCTGGACAAAGACAAGGAGAAGGAAATGAATAGAGTTCATTACCATTTACTTCAAGAAAGGAAATGGAAATATAAATATTTATTTACATATTTCCTTATATTTTTGCAAATAAATGGAAGGATAAGCAAGACAAAACAATTTTTAAATGTAAACTCTGATAATCTACAGGGAGAAGAAGAGAACAGAGACAGAAACTAGACTTTCGGAATATACCTTATGTTTTTGATTAAGTTGATCTACACACTTGTACACTAAAATAAATTTAAAAAATGTTTCTAAAACTCAAAGAGGAAAATGAAAGAAATAACCCTATGCATTATGTTAAGGGCATAAACACACAGAAAGGAATGAAATGACTTTAACACAGGATGACATCTGTGTCCTTGTGGTTTTAGAGCCACTGACAAAACTCTCTCATTCCTTTCAGTAATCAGGTTTTCTTGATGATGCTAATTTTATTTAGAATATTATATTGTGAGCCTGAAACTTATTCTGATGAAACATGTAAGTGATTATATAGCAGTTGCATGTTCATGAGAAACCCTGAGTTTCCATGAAAGAGAAAAGAAAAACATCTAAAACCGAAGAGGCCAAGCAAATATCATAGAATCCCGAACTGGAATTGGATATAACAGTATGAGCTCTGGAATCAGTGATGGCTGTCATTGTAACACAGATTTTCTTCGCTGTGAAATTGACCCCATTCCCACCAACCTGCACCCCCTTCCCTGCTTCCTTCTGGTGATCACTAACTTACTTCACTATGTGGACTCAAAATCTGTTTTGACTTTATTTAGTTCATCCCTTGGGTTGGTTTCCCCATATTCCACGTAAGAGTAAGATCCAGTCTTTGTCCTCCTCCATCTGGCTTATTTCTCTTAGCCTAACAGCCTCTAGATCCATCCATGTTGTTGTAAAGAACAGGATTCTATCTTTTGGAAAAACAGCTGAGTGATATTTCATGGTGCCGAATACATCCCACACTTCTTTATCCTTGAATACATCCCACACTTCTTTATCTCCTCGAATACATCCCACATCTTCTTTATCTGCTCGAATACATCCCACGTCTTCTTTGTCTCCTCATCTGTCTCTGTGCACTTAGGTTGTTTGCAAATCTTGGCCGCAGTGAACATGGGGGGTGCGTGTATGGCTTCAGAGTCGTGTTTTTGCATTACATCATAACAATTTTAATACCAGATACATAATTTCTTCTTTTCAGTGTTTTAGTAGTTAGTTTCCCTTCTTCCACAATAGACATTTGTTTGCAATAAGGTTGGCAGTAATGAAGCACCATTAGGACCAGGCTGAATGAAGTATGGAGGTTCATGTGAATTTGGTGCCTTGGGAATAAAAGGAAGCAGGTCAGAAGCAAGGAAGGACAACTTTGAGAAAGGAGCTTTCATGCTGGGAGTGAGAAGGGTAAGGAAAAAGGTTTGTCGCTGCCAAGGAAGAGAAAAGGAGGAAAAGACAGAGAAGAAAAAGGGAAGACATGGAGGAAGGAAAGGAAATTAGGGAGGTAGCCATGCCCTGTTTTTCTTCTCCATCCCCACACCTGCCTGAGTGACGCTGAACTTGTGGACTACAGAACGCTGGCTGTGACCGACTTCCTTCTCCTTCCCCCTCAGAGGCGGGAGGTGAGCCTCTCTGGTGTCCGTCCTGACACTCCTCTCAGGCGCACATATGGGACGTGCTTGGTAGGAGACTTGCTGGCCACGCTTCACAACTGCCGCTGTATCACCCACTTTACATTTTCCTAGGCTTTTGCACAGAATTTTAAAAGCGTATATACATTTTCAAACATGGTTTTCTCCTGATTAATCAGCATCTCTATTTATAGTGCTGTTGTGTTTCTTTCCCCCAAAAACACCTAACAGAAATAACAGGGGAAGCATGTTAATAACTGAGCTGTAGTTGAAGTGTGTATTTAAAATTTAAAAATATTAGTGATTTTCATTTGCAGTCACTCTTCAGTCACCTACATTTTTTTTAAAAGAAAAATAGCCTAAGTTTATATAAATCGAGTGAACACAGAGAGGTGAATTAGTCTGACACCTGACAGGTACAGCTTGTAAAGTATGAAATCACCTGTATGTTAGGAGCATACTTACAAGTCTTTTAAGATCATTTTTATGACATTGCAGTGTATCTTGTTGATTTGCATTGCTACTTCAGATTTTTCCAGTTTAACTCAAAACAGTAAGAGTGCTACCATAAATACAGTTAATTCTCAATACTGGTGAGATACGTTTTATAGTCTCTGTAAACTTTGAATTGCAAATATGGAACCTCTGTTCCTAGGAGAAATGCAGGTTTGGGTTCCTTTATGGCTCTGGTCCCCATATTTTCATCGAGTGATCATGCATGATCTTTTTTCATATTTATTGTTGATTCATCGACATGGAGCTTTCAACAGGCCTGAGTGAAACTTGTCTTTGCTCTGTGAGGCACACGTCACCGCTTGCTTGTACATTAGAAAACGAGGGACTCCTGTTGCACTAACTTAGAGACCGTCGTCAACAGCAAAATCCCCAACAAAAGTACAGCAGTGTGAAATCACGACGCTCAATGGACTGAAGCGACCTGGTTTGCGGTATGAGTCCTGAAACAAAAAAGCAGAGCGCTGCTCTGCGGAATCTGCCCCTTGGTCACCAGAAGCTTTCGCTCCTCTGTGCGTGTCCACAGATCTGCCCGGAATCACTATGAGCACTGCTTTTGGAATTACATGTAAATTTCCGTGAGAAGATAGTTTTCCAAGTACAGAGTCTACAGATAATGAGGATCGACTGTAATATCCTATTTGCTAAAAAAAAAAACCAACAAACCCCTGCAATATGGGTCCCTAGTCTGATGCATTCTTTTCATAACTTTTATAATCTGGTTCCAAAACCCGCCTCGGGCAAAATTGTGAAGTGAGTACGTTTATTTTTCTCTTGGAAACTGCCTTTTGCCTTCTCAGTGGTACGCTTTTAAAATATTTTTACTTCTGTTTGCACTTAGTTAGGCATTAATAAGACTTAAATTTAAAATACAAGACACACCCTTGTGGTCCAGTGGCTGAGTGCCATGAGGGGGCCATGTGAAGCCCAGGACCTGGTTCAGAACCCCAGGCTGGGGCGAAAAACTAAAATAAAAACAACTAAATCAATAAGGGTGCTGCCTTCTCCTCCTTCCTTCATTCCTTAAATAGTCTTTCCTCCTCTCCCTTTCTTAAAAAGAAAAAAAAATTAAACTCAGGCTCCATAGGTTATATCTGTCCTGTTGACATCAATTTTCCTGAGCTAAACTTGATGCCAGAAACAAGAGATAAACAGGCAATATGTAGACAAAATAAATGAATATGTGTCATTAATATTACACATCCTTCTAAGATAAGGAAAATGGGAATGTAAGATACTCACATCCTAAATCTCAGAACCCATGAACTTGCTAATTTATGTAGCAGTGGAGAACTTTATTTGCAGATGGAATTAAGGCTTCTAATCAGTTGATCTTAGAACAGAAAGATGACCTTGGATTAAGCACTTGAGTACAAGGAGTCCGAATTGGCATGCCCTGGTGGCTTAGCAGTTTAGCTCACTGGGCATAGTCCACATACAAACCAAGGGTCCCAGGTTAAGATCCAGGGTCCAGGGAAACAGCCAGAATGAATAACTAAATACAGTGGACAGAGTCCTCCTTTCTCTTCCCTCTTCCTGCTGGTCTGCCTGCTCATCTTCATTCCCACTTGTACCTTCATTAAAAAAAAAAAAAATAAAAGGCCATGAATTCAGCAGAAGGAGGGAGGGAGATAAGGCCTGGAAAGAAGATGCTATTAGTCCATGTGAATAGGACTCACCCTGCTGTGACTGTCTTTGAAGACAGAGGGAGGGCTCACAAGCCAAGGAATGCAGGTAGCTTCTAGAAACAGGGAAAGAGCCAAGAAACTGATTGTACCCCAGAATAGCCAGAAGAGAGGCACATAGGATTTTAGCCTGATGGGACCCAGGTCAGATTTCTGCCCATAGAACCATATACATTGGTGTTGTTTTAAGCCGCTTAGATATGATCAATTTGGTATACAATCATGCTATAGGGAATTCATACACTCACCGTGCGGCACGGGTGGCATCACAGATTTGAAAAACCATCCAGACACACGGCAGTGAATACTCAGGTGTCTACATCAAACATCAAGCTGTGAGGACCGAAACCAGTATTTTGAGAGGCACTTATTCCTGATTTTAAAATCTCACTAGATAATTTAGAAGCTGTTCGTAACATCGATTATTTGGTTTTGTGAATCCTTGGGAACCAATAGTCTAATCTTCTATTCAGGCTAAAATAATTGATTTTGTTATCTCGCTGTTGTCATTTTCAAGTCTGAGATTAATGATTGTTTTATATATTTATGAATCGTGTCCTAAGTAATTCATCTTTATTTCTAAAATTTTCATAATCAGGCTTTTTGATGAACCATGGTAAGATCAACTTCACAGTACTAAAAAAAAATTGCCCTCTGAAACTTCAGAATTAATGTTCATGAAATCAGCTAGAAAAGACGTAATGAAAATTAATGTTGTTTTAAAATCCACTGAACATGGGCAAAATCTTGATTGCTCATGATGATCCAGTGTGATTTAATGGAAGTTTAGATAAGGATGGATACGTTGTCATGAGAATGAAGTAGGATGATGTAGAATACTTATTTCTACCGCTTCATGTGTGGGGTGTGCTTAATAAATGTCAGGCTAATGTTCTCGGTGAAGATCCCATTGTTCCCATGATACAAAAATCCTAGGGATCTGTCTTCTCTTGCCTTCTATGCTGGTGAAAAGATTTCGTTAAAAATTAAGTTTTCTGAATCCGCAAACTCTATAAATACTAGTCATTAACAGGTGCTTACTAGTCTATTTTGCCCCAAAGTAAAAGATTCTGTGTTTTACTCTCAGTCACTGACTTGAGAAGACGCACACAGAATCACCCTCGAGTGTAGGTGGTAGCAGTTACTTTATCTGTCCCCACCTTGTGAATTTTGCTAACTCAGCGTCTTAGGAGCATTACGGAGACGTTTAACCGAGAGTTCACTACAGCACCGCAGCTTATTTCACCCATCTTCCGACAGGCAGCAGACAGCCAGGAATTCTCGCTCCTAGAAAGTCAGCATTTTTCAAACATTGGTATAATAATTAAAATGGGAAAGAAATAATTTACACAGCCAAACACCATTCTTTCTGATTTGGGACAGTAGGGAAGTGGGTCACTGACACTGAGAAAGGAATACTTAGTAGACTGTTGAGTAAATGAAATTGAAACAAATAAACTACATTAATGTAGTTCTAGTGTTTTCATAAATATGTCAGTTGATTCAGACAACGTAAAATTAACACAAAAGCAAAGAAAAAGCATAAGATCCCGAGAGATATATCATGTGTAATACAAAGACTGGTAATGTCTCCTGGGTAATGTCATCACTTCATGTGAAATGCAAATGTACATCTCTTGATCTATTGCCTGCCTGTGCCAGGAAATATTGTAGACTCTTTATATATTCACGTAGCCTCATGTAAGCCTACATGAATGGAAATATTCCTTACTGGCATGGTCCATGCAAGGTACTGAAATCAAATACAGTCTTTTCTAAGTCATATAACATGGATAGAATGTTACTCCAAAATTCAAGTCTGTCCAGACATGTTCTTCTTCTGAGTGGACTCATTCATTTGGTCTTCTAACTATAATATTGAATAAGTGCTTCAGTACCCTTGTTGCAATTCTAGAAAAGGAGAAGTAATGCTAGAAAAAGAAAAATCCACATGTACCTAATCAAGATTATATGTGAATGTAAGCTGAAGCATTATTTACTGGTATAATGTAGAGAACACTGTATAACCTATCACAAAATATAAGTATTTAAAACATTTCTACTAGAGGAGAGAAAGAAAACGGACATTGCTGGATGCTAGAGAAATGCCACTGTTAGGGAACTGGTGAGCAGAATAAATCTTTCTCTATTTATACACAATAAATCTTTCTGTATAAATCTTTCCATATTTGCCTCAGGCCAGGCACATGGCATCATATAGGCACCACAGACTAAGTGTGTGTCGAGACACGTATGCACACACACATACACATACCAGCACTGGCCACTCGGTCCGTTTGTTTCTATCTACCTGTGCAGCTAGTCTCAAGTCAGTGTCTGGGGATTTCTTTCTTCAGTGTCGCTTGCAACTCTTTTTCCAACCAGGGCTTAAGCAGATCTAGTTATGGGACCTCATTACCTCAGAATAGAGACCTACTCTATGCTTAGCTATTCAAACTCTTCTTTCTAACATGCCTGTCCAAATGAGTGCGTTTTAATTTGCCCTCCTCTCCCACTCTAGAAGCAGATGCAGAGACAAAAATTTGCATGCACATTATTTCTCTGGAAGGTGAGTGCAGGAAATAAGAGTAAGAGAGCGGAGAAGTAAGACAGAGAAGGAAAAGCAGTGAACTTTTCTGGGACAGCTGCAGCTTGTCCCCAATGGGATTCTAGGAACCCACGTACCTACCCGTCACAAATGTAAAGTCATCATCCAGCACTGGTCATTTGTTGGTTGAGGACTCATCTCTCCCTCGGAGACATATAAAAACTTCAGGTAAGTTTTGTGATGCTGGAAGCCTGGATTTATTAACAAGACATGTGGAAATGGCAAAGGCTATAGGTAGATGATGGACTGTTGACATCTTTTGCTATGATGAGTCTGCCTTGTGTGTTGGAGCCAATTAGAAGCCATCATGTTCTCTTTTCCTCCTTGCACTTGAAGCCTGTTGGTTTGGACCACTCTCTGAACATCAGAGTTGGACACTTAACTCGTTATCAAGACTCAGATCTCCTCTTAAGACCCTAGTGTGTGATTGCTTCCTCTCAAAGCTGCCCAGTGTTCCTTTGCTCATAGGTTTTCACAGCAAGGGCACTGTTCATGAACCGGGACTCACCTCTGTCTCTAATTCCATCAATCATAAGTTCCAATGAACTCTACTGGTTTTAAGTAACATTGTTCCTTCTCGTCATTGCATTGCATGCCCAAATCTGAAACCTGGCATGTGGTCTGATGCCAGTGGTATCCCTGTACCCTATCCTGATACCAAAATCTACCTTATTTAGGGTTCTCCAGGGAAGCAGAAACCATGAAACATCAATAATAGCCTATTATATGGTATTGACTCAGGATTATGGAGGCTGAAAATTCCCATGATCCGTTGTCTGCAAGCTGGAGACCTAGGGAGCCCAGTGGTATAGGTCCCAGCCTTGGGAGACAGAGAGTTGGTGATTTTTGTCCAAGTCTGAAGACCTGAGACCAGAAACACTGAGGGCAGGAGAAGATCAGTGTCCAGCTCAGCAGTCAGCCAGGCAGAGGGGGTCGAATCCCCTCTTTGTTCTGCTCAGCCCGTGGCCAGATGGATGAAGCTTCCTCAGCTTGAGGAGCACTGGTTTCTTTTCTAGTTAGCCCACCAATCCACGTGCTGATCTCTCCCAGAAACAGCCTCAGAGACACACCCAGATATGACGTTTAATCAGATGACAGCATTCAGTGGCCCGGTCACATAAAATTAACCAACCCAAGTCTTCCCTGGTCAATGTTGATTCCATCCTACTCCTCCATGGCACTCTTAGCCAAATGCAATGTTTACCACTTCTGGGGCGAGTTCCAGGAGGCGGCCTAGCTGAAGTTTGGAAAGTAGAGATTCTGGGATTTTCTTGGTTCGTCTTTATTGCTTTTGTCTATTGAAGTGGACAGTGAGCCATTCTGACTGTCGCCCAAACTTAAAGATGACTGACTGCTGCCTGACTTGTGTCTGACAAAAAGCATCATGTGGTAAATATTTCCAACAGAAATGACCTCAAATATAACTTTATTTCATAGCTCTTATTATTTTTAGTTGAAAAAGTCAACCCGCCTCCAATTTTCTTTGCCAACAGCAGCAGTCTTTGCAAATTGTATCTGACTTGTAGAAATTGCTTTTTTACAGGGAATGGTCCAAACCATGCTGGAGTTTAACTGAAATGTCCTGTTATGTCCAAACTGTGTGCTGGGCCTTGCAAGGGTCAGGATGGCATTTTATGGCGCCACTAGGTTGTTTTTGTTGTTGTTCAAAGACTGATTTATTAATCAGAGATATTCACATCATCTAGGAGCTTGCTAGAAATTGAGAATGTGAGACCCCTCCACCCCTGCCATCTCTCCCATCTGGACCTCTGACTCCCAGAGTCTGTTTTCACCAGCCCGCCATGTGAGGCATGCGCTCTAAACCTGTGTGGCACGACTCTACAGCTTTGTGACCCACTCTGATTCTGGGACCAGCAGTGTCAGCAGCGTCTGAATGGGAAGCTCATCAAACATGGAGAATCTTAGGTAGCAATGAGGGCCTACGAGTCAGAATCTGCATTTTAACCTCCTTGTCCTTCCTGCCCACCTTAATGTTGACTAGCCCCGTTCCGCAAGACTTAGCTGGTATTTTCAGCCAATACCTCATAAGATATGTCAAATTCTTAAGTAATAGTAGCCTTAGAGAAAGAACCCTCGTACACAGTCAGTGGAGAGCTATGTTAAGCCGCTCTTCCTAACCAGGACTCACCCACAGGGACCACTCTGAAATCAGTTCTCATGGGAAAGCCGTGGGACAGAATGGTAAGTATGACATGAGTCTCAGCAAAAGCGAGCGACTGGAGGAGAGGGCGCAGCATGTCACGCTGCAGACCTTTTTGCTTCGTTGTTTAAAAAGAAGGCAATGTGAATCTACTTCAGCTGATTGGAACACATCCTCGAGGAAATGGGGTAAAAATCTCTTCTCTCAGCGTGTAACGCAGAGGTGTCTTTTCTAGCAAACATTGCCAGGTCTGCTCTGGAACAGATTGTCATTTGGGAAATGTGACTCAGTCAAACAAAAGAAAAAAAATCAATTTTTTTTTTTTTTGGAGTGTTGCATCCTTAGGGAAGAGCTCTTATTTGAAATAATAAATGGAGGTGGAATTTGAATTTTTAAAGCTTACACATGTCCCAGGGCCTAAATTCCTTCTCTTTGCCCAGGTGTTATGTGTCTCACAGCTTGGGGATGACTGTATAGGCGGCACCAGGACAAAGGCTCCCAGTGCCGTTCAGAGATGCGGGAAGCAGCCTCTGCTGGGTTACTGTGTCCTGATCACCTTTACTAGCTTCCCAGCCTGAGAATTGGAGTCTCTACTTAATAGTCTTGTCAGTTGGCGTCACTGAGATTTTAATCTCTATAAGCCTGTGAAGTGACTTTAACAACCTCCATTGTCTACCACTCATTCTGATGGGAAATCTTCCTGTTTCTTTTGTTTAGAGATTCTCTCTTCATCAGCTCCCTGATGATGTTTTCCCTGAAGAAATGGAAAACTGATCCCTGGATATTTCACTCTGGCCTTGTTAATTCTCAATAGTTGAGAACAATTTTATTTCTCTCTTTTTCTTCCCTCTGGGCGACCACCCAGGTCTTGAACCCTGGTCCATGGGCTTTAGGCATCTTAGTCTCTGAGACTTAGGGACATGCTGAGAACAATTTTAATATCTATTGGGAAGCCACAGAGTCTGCCCTAGGTAGGAAATGTGCCGACTTGATCAAAAAAAATATCAAAGGCAGTATTAATCCTGACGCAGTCCCTTATTGCCCATTCTTATGTGTCCCATAATAATGGCAGTAACCCCCATTGCTTTGACCTGTCCTTCAAGTGTTCATATATCCATTTGTCCAGCATGTACCACGTGCAGATATCATGTGTCCATTCATCCGGCATGTGCCACATGCAGAGTTCATGTGTCCATTCATCCAGCGTGAACTATGCACTGTCCTCCCATAATGACCTGCCAGTTGTACAAAGATGGCGGCGACAGAGCCCTGGCCCACTGGTGCTGAGAGGCCTAAAGACAGCAGAGAGCCTCCTGATGCAGCATAGGATGTGAGGGCTGCCTGTGAGATCAGGCAGAACTTGAATGCGTGTCTCAGAGGGGCTGGGCAAGAAGAGGAGACTGAGGAGGTCCTGAAAGAGGAGAAGCAAATACAGGTTTTGCCAGGTGGAGGCTGTCTGTTCAGGCAGCAGTGAGTGGCTTCACAAGGGGAGGCAGTGAAGGACTTGGGCCTGTCAGCAAG
This sequence comes from Solenodon paradoxus, assembly GCA_004363575.1. NCBI lineage: Eukaryota > Metazoa > Chordata > Mammalia > Eulipotyphla > Solenodontidae > Solenodon > Solenodon paradoxus. The sequence goes on from RJWH01000927.1 coordinate 95,496, forward strand.
GATGCTGCAAACTGACCCTCTTTGGGTCCAGGAGGTGCTGGTGCGCAAGGCAGCACCTACCAAGAGCCTCAGCCCCATGCTGTGGGGTCTGGCTACAATCTCTAAGTCCTTGGTGCCTCTGCAGAGAGCTGTTGGATCTCTCAGGTAGCTATAAAATAACTTAAACATTAGGGGCTTAAATGAGGTCAGAAAAAATAGAGTCAATACAAATGACTTGTTTTATTTTTTTATTTTTTCCTAACAGAAGCAAACTCTATTAGATTGTGAGCATGTTAGTGTGTCTAATATTTCCTCTGATTGTTTTTCCTCTGGATATGCTTCTTCGTGGGGATGAACGGGCATGCCCCCCAAAATTCAAATGGAGCGGGGAGAAAAGTTATGCCTATTTGTTATGAGAAGCTCTGGCTTCTACAACATCTGAAAATTCATGAGAAAATATGTGCCTTTTAAATTTCATCTTCTTGCTTGACATTCCTCATGAGAGGCTCTGATCTTAGGGGTAGAACAGAGATGGTCAGGAATGTTTACTTCTTTGCAAGTTGACCTTGAGCATGCAATTTAAATATTGTCTCTTTAAATGGAGCTAAATCTGTATATCACAGATGTGTTATGTCCTTTACCGTCACTGAAACTGGAAAGGTTGGATTTGTAAGTACACACACACGTACACACCTCAGAGTGTTTGGAAAGTATGAAAAGAGCAGATACATCTTCCAGATGCTAATTAGCTGTAATAAAAATGAACAATATTGTATTTGCTGGAATTAAATTACAGGAGTAAACGACCCAATTTTCTGCTCATTTTTAGAGTGATGAGATGGTGGGTAGGAATTTTTTTTTTCTTCTCTTCTCCTTCTCCCCCCACCAGATTCTATAACATATTTAAATTACTTTTATGATGAAAATGTTCACTATTCTGAACAAAAATTTTCCTTGGAAATAAAATCATGGTATTGAAATTAAATTTATACATTCTTGGTTATTTACTTCAAAACTTATTTTATTCAATTAAAATGCCATCATTAGCAAAGAAGCCCTAGGCAATGTCAGTGAAGAAATGTATAAAATCTAGAAAGCACATATAAAAAAGTCAGCTGCTATGATGAGCAGCGCATCATGCATATCTTCCTACCATGGAAAATGCCCAAAGTTGAAAGCATCCTTTTATTTCTAACCTCCCCACCTCCTGTTGACACTGACGGGTCATAGGCCTCACTTAAATAAGATCACAGTTACCCGCTTTTCCCCACAGTGATGGCCAGACAACATAAGAATCAGTTTTCCGTTCCCAGAACAGCTTTGTAAGTCAGTGTGACCAGTGTCCTCAATATTCCTCGTTGTCCAAGAAAGTTGTACATTTGAGTGGTTTCCTCTGGTGGTAGCACAGGATTCCCCTGGGAAGGGACCGTAATGACAGTAAGTGGAAGCCACAAAAATCAGACTCTAGGGAGATCGTGACCTTGTGAAATGGCTCGAACAGATTCTTAGAGGACACCAGGGAACTAGATGTTATTAAAGCTTTTTCACTTTCACTCTTTCTTTTCCAGGCTAAAGGTTATTAAAATAGAGTGTAATACATTATGTCATCTGAAAGGAAATGATTCCTTGAAACTATCTTTAGTAAGAATGAATACATAGGCACAAGGAGAACTTTTGGACAGCTCTACTTTGATTGTAACAGGTCCCAGCCATACCAGGGCCTCCTGAAACCATCTCTGGTTTTTATTAACCTGGACAGTGGTTAAAATAAAATAATCTTGATCACAAATGCAGAAAGGCCTCAACATCAATGAAAAAGAAGACATGACTTGGGATGTGAAATTCACATACAAATTTTACTGACTTCTTAGACACTTACATCTCTCAAAGTATGGAAGGGTACACTTTACAGTCCTTGACACCCACATTTAATCAACAAATATCAGCAAACATACCAAGTTTACTGGCTGCCATTGCTACCCACCAACCAACTGAACAGCACCAGAAGCAGACCTAGAGTTAAAGATGGACTGCAGCAAGGGATGGACTGTTAGTGCCATATTGGAATCCCTAATTTTTAAGTAAGAGGTGGAGAAATGGGGCAGAACCAGAGCTGAAATTGGTAGAAAAGGTACTGTCACTCATGCTAGATAGAAATGGACAGTCAGTCGTTTTTGTGGTTTAGATATAATTTTAGTTTTGGTTTGCATTCAGATAGGATTACAGAGTGATCTTATTTTTGTCTCATTCCATCAAAGTCACAGAGTGACCTTGTGGGATGGTGGTGTCCTGCGAAAGTGTTTATGTTTAATAATAAAAACCAGGCTGGTTCCCAGCTGACAGTGGTCAGGACTGCTCTTCTCTCTCTGTCCTTCCTTCACATGCGCTGTTTATCAGTCAGTAAGACCGGATCTGCACATACATCACTCATCTTGAAAACCCTCCTGCAAGGATTGGAAGTATCTTTCTTCCCAATTGACATATAAAACAGTCACATCTCTCAGAAGTCCAGGAGCTTGCCCTGGGACACACAGTGAAGACCTGAAGCTACTTATTATAAGAACACAGTTAGGGCAATAAGTAAGCATGCAAGAAACGAGAAGTTTCAAAGGAATAAGAGGCATACTTGGTTGAGGGGAACTGCAGAGTCTTGTGGAACTGGGGTATTGGGAAGTGGGAGTCATTCTAGGTCCAGTGCAAGTAAAGGTGGAGAGGAGAAAGACTGGTAGGGCATGAAGAGCACTGGGGCTCACGTGGAGAAAGTATGTATGTGTTAGGGACACGGGCGCTGCTGATACAAGACCACTGGCTGAGATTGGAACAGGAGTCTTGAGAAGGATGTGTTTAATTCCTCACTGGATGTTTCTGACTTAGGTCTAAAGATTATTCTAGTTGAGAGTAGCATATGTAATAAGAAAGAATGTTTACTGAGCTTTTAGTATCAAATATTCATTAATTTATTCAGCAAATACTTCTTGAGTGTTGTGCTCTTGGCAGTGAGAGCCATGCAGGGAAATTCATCATGAATTAGGCACTTCCTCTTTTTGAGAGAATATCACAACCAGACATGCAAATGAGACTTCATAATCCAGTTTCTGTTTTAGGAAACATTTGATTGGAGACACAGGGTCCCTCAGGATAAGGGACAAAGAAACCCTTCAGGGACACACATGGAAGACTACACAATGGAGATATTTGAGCCTGGAGTCCAAAGGGTAGGGGGCAGTTTCCGGGCAGATAATCCATGAATGGTATTGGGGGCATGGATGGCTGAAGATGACTAGACCGATCATACATACTGTTCTGAGTGAAACAGTACCATGTAGTTTCATATTCCCCAACCTTCTGTTATTTCAATGTAAATGTCAGTTATTTCCTGTTTTTAATTAACCAGGGCCATCTTTAATTCAGGCCAAAGAGAGCAGTTGAGTTGCCCCAGGGCCCAGTCTGTTAAGGGAGTCCCACAACAGCTGCCTCTTTTGCCCTGCGGTAAAGAGAGCGCTTGCCGGCACTGACTGTGGTGGGTCACAACTGCTACTGCTGTGTCTGCCCTCTGTGAGGAAACAGGAGCCTCACAGGGGACCCACCTGCCATGGGCCTGTTTCTTCAAGGGGAGCAGAATGCTGCAGAGTGGTCCAGCTGCAGGTAAGTACTGTGAGCGTTTTTTCTGGTGCTGTGAGGGTTACTTCTGACTGTGGGGATTATTGGGCATTTCTGGCACTGGGATAATTAAAATAGGATGTGTTTTAGGCAGGATATTGAAATCACAGCTTATAAGGGCACCAAATTTAGTTTTCACCTAAGGTGCCAAGGTTCCTTTCACCAGCTTTGGCTATTTGTATGAAGTCCCGCCAGACCACATGTCATTACTATTTGATCACCTGTCAACATCACATGGTACTTACCTGTTGCTGGCCTGGCTGCTCTGCTCCCGTTCAGATTGCTCCACCTCCTCCCCTCCCCTTAGTCACCAGCACGTAACCTCATCCCATTTTTGCCATCCCAATGTCCTGTTTTTGTCTCAAGGAGATAATGGTCAACCTAAAGATGGGTAAATGAATAACGAGAACTGAAATAAGTGGTTAGACAGAAGAATGCTTGTGATTACTGAGCTATATCAGAGACTTGTAGGAAAGGAGATAGAATCCTGAAGGTTTAAATACTAACAGGAATGGAACAAGTAGGGCCAGGAGCTGTTTTCCCCCTTTGCAAGGAAAGTAGGGCTAGGCATGTGATGGAGGAGAAAGAGGCTTTGAGACAGGCACACAGCCTCTGTCAGTTATGTATTACAAACTTCTAGGAATAGAATACATAGCAACTGTTACATACCTAAGGGGAGCAGTAAAGGGTCACAAATAATAAAGCCAGAACAAATAGCACTAGTGTTGAGTCAATTTATAAATCTGTCATTTCTTGACTAAAATTTCATGCTTGTACTCATAGCACTATAAATGAATGAATGAATGAATGAACAAACAGATGAATATATGAGTGTGTGTCATAAAGGTATGATGTATACAAGAGAGAGATAGAGATTGATTTTATGCTAGAGGAAGCCTTAGCGTTCATGTAGAATAAAGGTTCTTGGATTTTTTTTTTGGCTTCAGAATCATCCGGAGTGCCTGCTAATTGATGCATAATAGTGTATACTAGCCATCCACACCGCCTGGCTGCTCATTCTCCCTTGCCATGGGCACTCACATGCTTTCAACTCCCAGATACCAGGTTTCAGAGAACATCAGGTACCTGTCCCTCGTTTACCTATGTGAGAATTATTTGGGCATATAATTAGAAGGAGAATCACTAGATAATATCATGTACACACATCAGGGATTGTTCTCTGGTTCTAATAAATAATGCAAGGTGCTCTCACTGGCAGTGCATGAGTGGTCCTATATTCCCACCTTCCTGCCAACTTGTGGTTGTATCCAGTTTTCTGATGTTGGCCAACATTCAAAGCACAAAGTGGTATCTTATCGCCTTTTGGGATATCTCTTTGCTTATCTGTCATTTTTTTTTTTTTTCCCTGTCTTTTTAACTGTATGACTTGCATAGATCACTTTCCCTTGAAAAGGTTCAGCTCTGTGTTCTGTAAAATGAGGAAAAATTAGATCTCTTGTAGAAGGAAATGAGATAATGAATGGACAGGGTCTCTTAGAAGGTCTGCAAAAGAGGAAGCCTTCAGGTATCTACATTTTTTGTTTTGGGGTTTGATAAAAGCACGCTTTATCAAAAGGGAAATGCATCCAGAGAATTGGGGTACTGGAAAATTACCAAGAATCGGAATTCACTTGGGGGATATTCTTAGCAAATCATTGGAACCCACTATAAAAGGAGGTCAAGAAAAAAAACACAGGAAGTTAATAATGTTCAGAACAAAGAAATTTTGGTAAAGAAAAGAGACTAACAGTAGATAAAGAATGATAATATATTTTGCTTTCCCTTTTTGGTTTACATATCTATGTAGATGTATTTAAATGCCATCATTAAAAATTGCCCAATGGAGGAAGTTAGGAAAAAGAAATCCATAATCTTACCACTTAAAAAAACACTGTTGAAACTTTGATGTATCATCTTTATTCTATTCTTATTATAACTTTGAATTACTTTATAAGTATGCTGATCACACAGTCATGTATCACACTTAAGTAATGGAGAGAGCATGCTAATTTTTCAATAGTCTGCAAAAATCACCATTTTAATTGCCTGATAATGTTCCATCAAGTACATGTGCCAGGCTAATTATATTTTAGTGCTTTGGACTTGAAAGTAATTCAGGATCTTCAAAAATGTACAGTATAAGTTACAAATTATTTTAATCAAATGGAGTTAGATGTGCTAACAGATCTTCATGTATGCCAGTGTCCTTAATAATCTCTTATATTTGTACAACTCAGAGAGAGTAAATACTTTTAGTGACATCATCTTCAAGCGGTGTTGTGTTTGGGCACCTGTGTTAGAGATGAAGGAACCACCTGGGTCCCTGTGCTTAGGAAGTTGCCTGAATCTTTGGAAGAACTTAATACTGGGATTCCACTCTCCAGTGGATTCCCTTAATATCACATACATCCTTCTACTTTTCAAGCAAAATGGCTCAAAGTGAGGTTAATGGAGGGGCTGGATATGATTCTCTCAGTACAAATGGGTGGTTAGGAAGCCTGATTCATCATTACGTTGCTCAATGTGGTGACTTTGTATAAGGCTGTGTCTAAATTTTTGTGAGCATTAAATGAGTATGTGAAACCATTCAGCAAGGTGCCGAGCTGTTTTGGAATTTACGATTTAGTGTGAGAATTGTGGCTTACTTTACATAAACTTTATATTTTGAGGGCAAGGACATTGTGATAAAACATTTGTGGTAAGTGGATGATAAAAGCTGCCATTTCAAATAAGGAAAATAGTTTAATTTCGGAAACTGAGTGGAAGTGGACAGAGAACTAGGAGATCGCTTTAGTGTAGTTGTTAATGAGATTCTCATCAGCAGAATTGTTTTCCAGTGTCAGTCAATGGGCACTTAACCTGCGCTCTCAAAGGTAACACTGGGGTGTTTTATTCTAGAGATGCTTCGAAACCTCCCAAGTGCTGTGATTGCCTCTTCCCTCTGGTCTTTTAGGGCTGACCACTGGCTGGTATAATTGTTAAGCAAATTAAGAGGGAAAAAGAAAGCTTTCAATATCAATTTCTAAATATGTTCTTTGGGAAACATAATCCATAGCATGTCCATGGTCTCTAGATTATACTTTTTTTTTTTTTTTTTTACAAATTAAGGAATATATTTTGTGGAAAGTAACCATTTTAACAAGCATAATCAATCAATCATTAAATGAAAGTGTTTTTTGTGTGATGCATTGGAAACTATTAAGTACCTATCAAGTTGCCTAGATACACTGAAATAAATACGTTTCTTGCCTGTCAACAGGAAACTTTCAAATTCTATACCTGGGAAAATGACAAAAAGGGGAACTTTAATTTGCAACTTTGTTAAGCTTCTTAAACACTGTAATTCATTTCATCCTCACAAGTCCTCACCCGCATTTATTCACAAGCAGAATAGCAATAGAATAGAATAGTAGGCTGAGGCCAATCCTGTTCCATCTATCACTTTTGTCTCATCTCCTCCGTTGCATAATTTTGAAGCAGATCACCAACATACTAACCTTGCATTCTTAATTTACCACCTCATTATGACTCTCTGAAACATAAAAGCCCTTCTTAAGGCAGAACCTTGAAAAAATAAAAAAACCAGCAATACTTAATTTGTAAGTATTGATTATCTGATTAGTTTTCAAATTTCTCAACAGTGAATGGGAGAAAGCATTTTCTTGTTCCTGATAGACAAATAAAGACTAACTTTTCAAAGACTTCATTCTAATGAGAACTGAAGATTTGTAGGAAGGGTGGTTAGGGCTGAAACTGGTTCTCTGCAGATGAGCCATGACGATACTAATTCATTCCTCCCTGCTACTCCATCACAATTTGAGTCCCCGAGGATTTGGTGACAGTGTCCATGTCCAGAACAGATGTGTCTCCTTTTCTTGGAGCCGTGATTCTCACATGCAAGAGAACAAAGCCAGAACAGGTCACCGTGTCTGTCATTTCCTATTCGTAATTTTTACGTTTGTGGTCTAAGAATTTCTGAGTGTTTGGGAGGGATTCATAGGAACACTTGGGTATGTAGACTCTACAGTATGTCTTGTATTAAGATAAATATTAAGCTAATAATCCCCTATCCTTTGCCATGGGATGCTCTTAGATGTTGCCTTCCTTCTGACTCATTCATTTTAGTTAATCTTCACAGAGCATGGAGATATCTGGTTCTTTAAGGAAATAGTTATGGTTATTCTACACTGAAAATAATGTAGTTTAGTAGAATTTCTATAAGAGTTCAGGTATCTATGAAATATTGGGAAAACCACATATTCACAGGCCTACACAAATATCTGTAAAAGTTATCTGTATTTAAATCTATTGCATACTTTTGAAATATTTTCCAAATGTTCATCAACTAATCTCATTTGCATTGAAACAGAAGTAATATGGGCATTTAGAACCTCTTATTGCTGCCTGGTGCTGTAATTACTGACTGAGGTGTAATTTCCAAAATGTATATTCAAATGCAAACTAGTTTTTAAAAAAGAAACCAGACTCAGCATTCAAGAAATTAAAACACTTTTTGTTTAAGTAACTTTTCTGGGAAGTGTTTTCTTAGTCCCCTTTGTCCTGAGGTTGAAAATAGTGTCAACTACCTTCCAGGAAGCATTTGGCTTTATTTCCTAAATGGAATTGCCCCTTTGATCAAAGGACATTTGGAAGAGTCGCTCATGCATATATATAATATATATATATATATATATTATATATATATATATACACACACACGTATATGAATGTCAGTCAGACTGTGAGTCAGTCAGACTAATTAGCTGTCACTGACAGTGTGATAGATTGGGTCACTGGAAACTCAACAGCCACACTGCCCTTTATTGAGGCTTATTTTGAGTTAATCTCTTTTATTTTACTTAATTTGTACTTCAAACTTTAGAAGTCACCATTTCTAACCCCCAATTCATAGATGAAGAGACTGAGGTGTAGAAATAGATCTCATTCCAGTTTCTCCAGCTACTGGCTGGTGGTTCCTCATCAGTGAAGATTCACAGTTGCGTCGTTTTTCCAGGGTAAGCCAAGATCGAGTTGGATGGACACCCTTATTGCATTTCAGTTGCTATTGGAATAATGACTCTCAGTGCTTGCAAAAAATCTGTCCATAAAGATGAAAGGGATTTTTGTTTGAACACAAAGTGAGTGGATTTCTGTCTTCTGTGTGGAGTAGATGAAATATTTCCCCTGTCTCAGACATCCTAGCATTAAATATGGAGCATATGCATGAAGGCATTTACGTTTTCTGTATTCTTTGTTCCATTTATATCTATATCAAGGCACCCATGGGTGTGTGAGCCATTTACCGGTTTGTTTTGTTACAGCTGGCAGTGGTTCAAAAGGCAGTGCAAGTAGGCAGGTGTTATCAACTGAAATGAAAACACGCCTGTGCCGATCACTCTTACCCGGTGTCCGCTGCAAGCCTTTATTCACTGTGCACCCCCAACTTCCAGGGGACACTTGGGAAGAATAGGTTAAAGAAATCTGCACGTATTTTCCCTCCCCGATTTTGTTCACACTAAGTCCGAGAGTCTCCCTTTTGTCTTTATGTGTCCTGAAATTTGAATTGTGTGGCCCGGTGGTGCAGAATCTGAAGGTCAAAGAATGCAGATAAGCCTGCATTGTATTTTTGTCTATGTGTTCTAAAAATATTTAGTATACTTTAAAGTTGGCAGCAACTTTAAAAATGAATACTTTGGATATGCCTTAGTGGCTTCGTGGTTAAGTCCAGCAGGTGCAGTCCACATACATTTCAAGGACCCAAGTTCAAGACCCAGGGATCGGGGAGTTGTCAGGAGGGCTGTGGGGGGAGGCAGGGCCACCCAGATGAACAACTAAATAAAAATAAAGTGTTTCTTCCTCCTCTCTCTTCCTGCCTGCCTCTTCACCTTCCTTCCTGCCTGCTCCTTTCCTTAAAAAGAAAAAAAGAGAAAAAGTCTTTGAAGACCTTTCATCTTTGTATCTCTTAAGATACAGTGTTACAATTAGACACACCTCAGAAATTACACAACTGCTCTCTCTGAATCGAGCTTTTATGAAATGTTAGGTTAGGCTCTAAATAAAGATTACCATAGCAACAGTGAGATATTGTCTATAGCATTTAATGCATATCACAGTGTACGTTGCGATATCCATTAATGCAGTGATATAATGGCTTTGATGTAGGTTAAGTATAGATTCAGAGGCTAAAATGAAAAGCACGCTAGCCTTTGAAACTAATACTGTAAAGAACTGTAAGGACTGATTGAGCCCTACCTAGGCTTTTTAAACATTTCAGGGTTTCCAATTAAGTATATTAAATGGCCTATTTTATTTTCATCTGCTGGAAAGATTGAATTTTTTTTTTTTAATCTCTTTCTAAAACATATTTAAGTTTTGACTTGGGGAAAATTATTAGAAATTCGCTTAATAAATAAAAGGCTCTTTGGTGGACAGAAGGCTCGTTAATATATTAGAAATACTATAATACATTAATACATTGTAGAGGTAAGTAAGGAATTATTTACTTTAAGTTTTATAATATCTCTCATGGAGAAGTCAGTAGTCTCCTTTAATTGCTGAACAATAGTTATTTTAATGATGCTCGGCGTGGATGCTATTATTCTTTGTAATACTAATGGTAAGAGGAAAGATGCTAATGGATCTCTTTATGGTATAATGCATAATAAATTATATGATATCTAAAATCTGAAGTAGAAAGGTACTTCTCATGATGTTCTTAATGATCTATAGAAAAGCACAAAAGTGAAAAATACAACTTTAATGAGGTCTTCTTCAAAACCTTCCCATTTTACTTTTGGATAAATGGATGCAAGTTCCATCTTCATTGTCTTTACTGAACTCTTCTTTGAAGTGTGAAAAGCCTATTTCTTTTCCATAGTTAGCATGACTATTGGCCTTGAACTTTTTATTTTGAAGGCTCACACATACACCCAGAAAAGGAGGAAAGGGCTACCTGTGTGCAGCTCATTGAATTATCAAAAAGTGAGCTCATCTTGCAAATATGACCTTGGCTAAGGAGTTTGCATATCTGAAACAGCTCCTTCCCAGCCCTTTCTGACCACGGCCATCTCCCTTTTCACCCACAGTAATCACTGTGGTGACTTCTGGTGACTGAATCCCATGCCAGAGCAATCGTGCAGTGTACACTTTCACACTGATGGAGCCCGTCAGCATGATGCTTCTTGTTGAGTGCAGCTTCTTTGTTTCATCTTCAGTGCTTTATTTCATCATGTGACTATGTCCCCGTTTGTCTGTCATTCTACACATGGGCCTGTGAGTTGTGCTTGAAGATGGTGGTGACCACTACTTCACCAACCGCCATGTGCTTGTGTTTGGTAAGCAGTGCCTGCTCGTTGATGGGATACTTTCTTCAGAGTGGAATTGCTGGCTCAGAAAATAAGCAGATGTTTACTTACCTTCAGTAGAACATGTGAGAGACTTTTTAATGGAGAGTCGACAAATCTGCATTCTTCATCATGTTTGCCTGTATGTAGCATTGATTCGCTAGGAAGGTAGCTGTTTATTTTGGTGCGAGCTGGGCCAATTTTTATGTCATTTCGCAGCCTGCTACATAACCACATCTAACTGGTCCCAGGTTTCTGATTTATTGTGACAGTGTTTTGCAACCCTTAGAAGCCACCATATGGACATCTCTCTTTATGCATCCCGGCTGTCATAGCTGAGTTGCTCAGTTAATATTTGAAAAAGAAATTAATGCTATTACACCTCTTCATAAAAGTTGAGAATCACAAGTGGAAACACTTAAAATCCTGTGAAAACACGAATGCTTGAATTCCATAAATTACTGTGGTGAGCATATATTTCTAAACAATCTGTGAACACTTCATTGAGTTTGAAAATCATCAGGCCTCAAAGAAAAGAAAGATGCAATAAAGACTTGATTGTTATCTCCTAAGACATATCACCTTAATTTTACTTGTAGATACTTCACATATTGATACTATCCTGACATATTCCTTTTCTAGTCTGTATCTGTGAGGAGGGTCCCACTTACAGGCAAAGCCCTCTGCATGTGCGAACATATGTCTTTCATTTTAATTCTACTCCAATGATTTTGAGAAAATGTAAAGTTTAATAGAACACTCTTCTTCTCTGGTTCAACTGGTGGAACTGAGTCCCAGTTTAGCCATAATCGAAGTTGCATTACTCTCAAATGCGTCAAAGATTTTAACTATAAATTAGAAGGAAAAAGGGAAAAAAAGGCCTTAGATAAAATATCAAGTTTCCTCCAGGGCAGGTTGTTTGCTTTCATGTGCTGTTAGAATGAGTCCTTTTGATGGCTTAGCTAAACGATGGCCTTTGGAATCAGAAAAACCTGGAATTAAATCCATTCTTTGCCACTTTCTAGCTGTGTGGCCTGAGGCACATAACCTCTATAATTTTCATTGTCTTCAGTTTTAACGTGGCTACAAAGATGACTAGTTCACAGGGCTGATGCAAATAGTAAAGCTACGTGATATATTTCTGCTGTGTCTGACTCTGAGGGACAAGTTTTCACGTTGGAAGACATTTAGATTGATAACATAGAACAAAGTTGCTACTTATTTCTCTATTTGGAAATAAGCCCTAGTGAACTCTTCTCCCCAAACCTTTTATCTCTCTGAAAAGTTTCAAGATGAAATGAGGGAGTGAAAAAGAAGATGACATATGTTCCGGCTAGAAGAATGTTCCAGAAGCGAGCCAGAGAGCCCAAAACACAAATGAGCTCAGATGCTTTAGAAATGCAGGTTCCGGACCCTGCCCAAAGGTTGAGTTCAGGGGCTACAGGTTCTAGTCAGAACCTCGAATAACTCTGACATATACTAAAGTTCAGAACTAATTTTGGAAGGGAAGATATAAACATTAACATAATAAATGTGTTTCAAAATTAAAAAAGCAATTATTTTTAAGTCTGTGCATCCCTTAATTAATCATTATGGCATGAAAAATATCTTCATAGCAAATTGAGGACATTCTCAGAGGTAAAGGAAGTACTTTTGGAGCCTGATGGCAACATTGAACGTATTAAGTAATATAACACCAATTCCTTTTCTCGTGGTAAGCATTCTGAAAAAGTTCCCATTAAATAATCAGATTACAAAGCAGAGCCTTTGTTGTCTTATGCATGAAAAGCATTGCAGACACATCCTGGCGAGGTGCTGATTCTGTCCGCTGTCTCTAGCCACGCGCAGTCCCTGTATGTCCCAAGGACCTGGGTTCGTGTCCTGGGGCTGGGGAACAACCAAGATGAACAACTCAAACAAAGGTAAATATAAATGTTCCTCCTCCTCTCTTCCTGCCTGCTTGCTTCCACCTTGGTTCCTGCCTGCATCTTTTTTTTTTTTTTTTTTTTCTTAAAGAATTACAGCAGTTGAGGCAAAGTGATATCAGTATGATTGTTCAGTTCCATACATTTAATTAATAGTAACTATAGCCACAGGTACTATAAGTAAATGTAGCCACATTTTCCCCATGACTTTGATACTCAAAATTTATTGAAGGGACTCAGAGTGCTACTCAATGCCTGTTCCATCACTGCTTTTCTATATCTATGTTTAACTCGAGTTTACTAGTTATTATAAAATGAAAAAAATCCAGAAATGTCTGACAGGTGCTAAGTAAAATCTGCACCCCCCCCCAACCCCCAATTCCCCTCATCCTTTGTAAGCAGGAGCAGCTTAAACCTCTGAGTGTGCCAAGATGCTTTTATTACTTACACAAACCGAGTATCTTATACTTCTTCTTCTTCTTCTCAGAATTCAGATAACTCACACATCGATCAGGTAATCTGTGAGCGACTGCCAGGGTGGCCTCCTCATGCCCTCCTCTGTGTGTTGCCCTGTCCCCGTGCATCCTCCCCCAGCAGGAAGCTGAGATCATCTTAGTGACAGCTATCTGAATCTATGAATTTAAATTCATTTCGAAAGAGGTGAGCTCTTTTGGAGTGTTAGAGGCTTCATCATGCAGCTGTTCATGGTGAGAAATCATCATCAGGGTTTGTATTAGCCTTCCAGTGGTTAGCAGGCAAATGGGATCAGAAGCTAAGGAGGCTTGATTAGGATTGAATGTGTGCAGTTCCAGTTCTCAACCCTGGGTGTACATGACGCGATGGAGAGAGCTTGTAAAGACATAGACAGATAAATAGACACACACACACACACACACACACACACACACACAGGGCTCAGAATCTCAGCACCGTGTCAACATGCAGTATGATTTTGGGAACACACCACCCTAAATGAAGCAACGGGCCTACGTCAGCCATCCTGAAGAAACTGTTGCAATAAATGGCAATGGAATTTCCAGGCAGCTATTCATGGTTCCAACAGAAATGAAGACTGTGGTTCTGTAGAGGTAGAGTGGAGAGGGGCACTGGGTAGTGCAATATAGATTATATTATATATATATATATATATATATATATGCATAAAGCACAACCTTATTTACCATCCTCTCTGTGTAAAATTTCAACTGGTCGAATACACTGGAACTTTCTAGAAGAATGTGGACATCACAGTGCAGCTATCTCAGGGATTAAACAATGTTCTCTTACTTATGTTCCGGGGAACATTAGCCAGGAATGCGGAGCGAATATGTTTGAATGCTGACTAACTATCCCTCCCATGGGAGAGACAAGGCACGTTTGCACAATCTCCTTTCACGTGCTCTGAGCGGTCCTGTAATGGAGAAACCCCTTGAGTTTAGTTTTGTCTTATTTTTAAGCTCAGTCTTTCTCAAGCATCCAATCCACCAGGTATCTTATTGAGAACCACTTGAGCCAAGCCGTGTTCTAGAGACTGTCACGTATCACTTAGCAACAGAAATAAGTTCTGAGAAGTGTGTCTTGTGATATTGTCATTGTGTGAAGTCATGGAAGGTAATTACACAGCATACCCACTGCACACCAAGGCCGTAGCCTAATGCGAGCAGCATTTATGTGGCCTGTCATTGACCAAAACCCATTCTTTAGCGGCACATGAATCTATTGTGGATAGAGGGCAGTGAAGATTCTTCTTTAAGGGTAGTGGGAGAGGACAGACACACTGGGGAAGAGATTAGGACTAGGAAATAAATTAGAAAGCAATCATTAAACCAATGAAGACCTCAAAAGAGTGAGTCATATGAAGAAAATAAAACAGGAAGATATGATGTGGACACACCAGCTACACCACTTTACGAAGGGCCTGTCTGAGGTGACAGCGTGGTGGCCGGGGCCAGAGGCCAGAGGAGCTGTTGGTGGAGAGATCTTGGGGGGAAGCTGACAGCAGCGTGAAGAGCTGGCCCAAAGGCCCAGGGCAAGGCTGAGCCTGGCTTATTGTTTGAGGAAACTCAATAAGATCAGAGCGTAATGCAGGATGTCTCCAAAGACCGTTTGACCAGGAGTGTGGATTTTGTTCTGCATGGTGAAGGAAGCAGTGGGAGAAACAAGGTTTAATTTGCCTTCATTAATCTTGGCTGAGAGGGGAAGAGATGAGGGATGTGAGTGTGGATGGTGACAGAGAACAGAACAATAAGAAGACGAGGAGAGCAGGCTGTACTTCTTCTCTTTCTGGCTTATTACACTTAGCATGACCACCTCCATTTCCACCCAGGTTGTTGCAGAAAGGGCACAACTTTGTCTTTTTTGAACAGCAGCGGAGAATTCCATTGAGTGTAAAGATCACAGCTTCTTAACCTCCTCTGCTGACAGACGGTTAGGTTGCTTCTGTGTCTTGGCTGCTGTGAACTCTGCTGCTGTGAGCAGAGGGGTGCAGACATTTTTTTCTGATTAGGGATTTCATGTCCTCTGCGTATATACCTAGAAGTGGGATTGCTGGGCCAAATGGTAGATCCATCGTTATTTGTTTGAGGAATGGCCATACTGTTTTCCAAAGAGGTTGCACTAATGTATACTCCTACTAACGTAGTAGGAGGGCTTTTTCTCCACATCAGCGCCAGCATTTATTGTTTCTTGTGTTTTTGGTATAGGTCCTCCTCAATGGTGTGAGGTGATTTCTCTTGCTTTCACTCATATGTGAAATATAAAGAAACAAAACAAATGAACAGACAAATCTTAGCAAAATTTATAGAATGCAAACCTGCGGCCGCCAGGAGTGGGCGGGGAGAGGAAAGGAAGGAGGGAAACAAGCTGGTAAAAGGCACTAGAAGGCTGATCTGATGGTGGGTTTGAGTGTAAAATACATACACACAGATTGAGCTGTGTTGCAATATATCAGAGACTGCGTGTAGCATATAAACAAAAGAAATAATAAAACAATTTAAAAAAAGATTTTTATGGTCAAGGTAGGTAAAAGAATGACGACTTTGTTAAAATCTAGTTGGCTCCTCATGTCCAAATCATGGAGTCCCACCAGAGATCTGGTGGCTTCTTTCACCTGAGGACATGGGTATGCTTCTTCTCTTAAGTCGGAGGGCACTCAGGAGAGGGCATGGGATCTCTCAATAGGGCTTTGAGTCTTCTTCAGGGGATTTGGGATCTTTTACAAGGGAGGATGAAATCCACAAAATTACAGGGGGTCCTTGAGAGGGACATTGAACCATACTGCCACTTTTGATGATTGATAAATCATTAATACCCCAGCGAGTTTACCACACTCAAGCACAGGAGAATGCTTCTGTCAGTAGGGTGGCCTCGCTGCATATTAAAGCTACGATCTCCCTCCTGTAAGTGATTCGGTTTAACAATATCAAGGGTAGGTAAGGACATGGAGGAACTGGAATTCCCATAGAATTCTGTTGAACTTGCATGGTTTCAGCCCCTTTGGTGCATGACTTTTCAGAGGGTGGACAGCTGTGTATACCTAGGACCCAGCAGGGAGTCAGACAGGCTGGTGCCTGTGGAGGCCTGTACAGAGCCCTTCAGTGCAGCACCGTTCTCGCCACGTGGGCAGGGCATGGCGATGTGAAATTATCGTGCTGTGTAATTTCAGTGCTTTATAATGATACCACAGCAGAGATAAACTTGTTACACACCACACACACACACACACACACACACACACACACACACGAGATGAGGAAGCTGCTATTGAGCTCGTTCTGTGAGGCAGAGCTTTGTTGAACTGGGGTCCTCGCTAAGATTCAGAGTGATGCTGAAATTTTGTTATAGTGTGGAAGACTCATCACAGATCATCCAGTGGTGTGTGAGCCTGAAAATCAGGTTTCTGGAGGCACTGCTGGGGTGTGGGGCAAGTAGAGAATTGATTGCTATGAGGAATTAATTTGACTATGAAATACCCAGCAGCCTTCCACCCCCATTATTCATTTATTTTTGAATGTAATAGAAAATATTTTGGTAAATGCTGGTAAAGGATAATTGTGAAGTAGGAAAAAAAAGAGCAAAAGAAAAATACTCCCTTGGCCTGGACGTATTCGTGTGTCTCTGTATTCACTTGGCCTTGGGGACAAGACAGGAGGTTGACCTTATTGATCCAGTTCTGAGCCTGAAGGTCCATGGTGGCTTCGTGGGTTTGTTCCCACCTGTGTTGGTTGGTGCAGTTAGAATAGGAGGAGGAGGAAAGGGAGAAGAACAAAGAGAAATCAAATATAAAATAGTGAGAACAACTTCTGCCTCGTTCTCACCCTTTATTATATGCAGCCTTTCCTTATGTCACATTGGAGGAAATAAGAGCTGCAGAGGTGCAGGTGCAGCCAAAGGTGGTTTTCACAGTTGAGTTCCGGGGGTTCGGTAGATGCCTCCTGGCCCTGTGGATGGAACAGAGCTCTTACTACGTACTCCTTTTGTTTTTCCTTCACTTAAATGTTTTAAATAACTTTTAAAAATTATTTATTTTGTTGATAAAGCCATACTCATTTAAATAACATTTAAAAATTATTTATTTTGTTGATAAAGCCATACTCATTTTAAGACATCGAAATTGCTTCTCAGTCTATGGGTCTCATACACCACACCCTCCAGCAGAGTTCTAGTGTCCTTCTCCACCATCTCATTGACCTTCTTCCCTTTCTCCTTCCCTCCCCCTTTTATTCTCCCAGCTTCTTCCCCCCACCCCCAGGAAGCCATCATCTTGTGTCTTGTGAATTTTGCTGGGGTTCTTATCAGTTGGTTTCATTATATTCCAAAGATGAGTGAAACCACCCTGAAGGTCTCTTTTTCTGTCTGACTTTTTTTTCCTTAACATAATCCCCTCCAGTTCCATCCAGATTGTTGCACAGGGCAGATTTTTGTCTTTTCATAGTATCTGCAGAGAGTTCCACCCGTTTCTTTATCCTATCATCTGTTCTATTTGTTTCTGTGTCTTGGTCATTATGAATTGTGCTGTCTGACTATAGGGGTGTGGCTATTTTTTCTGATTAGAGAGCTTGTATTCTTGATTTACTAGTTTTAGAAATGTCAGGGGGGTTTGTTGTTTTTCTTCTTCCACCTTCATGACCTTTAGTTTCCTCATCTGCAATTGGACTGTGCTGGCTGAGCATCGCTGTCAAGGTCTTCCTAGCTGTCAAATTTTAGAGTGAGCCTGCACGTATAGTCACAGGTCTTTGCAAATTATTACTGCTTCCAATTTCCCTTAACAATGTTTAATGTGAGTATCCAGCAGTTGGGGGAAGTTTAACTATCTGTTATGGGGGTGCCATTCTGACTCGAACCTCGGGTAACACTCTAGCTTTGTGTTCATGAGTAAGATGAGATCGGGAAATGCTGCAAACATGTTATAACTTTACTTGTGCATCAACATTATGAGCCACACCTCATGGCTGAAGCAGATGATAGTGTCTGAATACTGGGAGGAGATCAGGAGATAAGGGTGTTTACTGATTTATAATTTGAACTTACAGTTTATAGAAACCAACTTTCAGGAGCGCTTGGTAGAAAACTGGTTTTCATTGGGATAGTGTATTGTAAGCCACTCCATATAAGGAAAAGTTTAGATAATAGTAGCGTCTGTGAATGGAGAGGCATCACGACAGGGTGGCGCAGGTGATTTTCTGAAAGAAGGTAGCCATTTCAATAGCAAAAAAGCAACCAGATGTTGTTCATCGACACTGTAGATGAGGCGGCTAAACGGGCATTCTCCAGATACATTGATTTCCTTCTTTCCTTTTTCTTCTAGGGGTTTGCAGGAAATGCAAACGCGGACAGTGTGGTGTACTACAGACTCCAGCCTTCTATCAAAGCCAGATTCCTGCGCTTCATCCCTTTAGCGTGGAACCCCAAGGGCAGAATTGGAATGCGAATCGAGGTGTTTGGATGTGCATATAGTAAGTGTTTATTGATGCAATACACGCAGATCGATGTCAGAGGAGATGGTTTAAACCCAAGCTGCACGCTGAAAATGTTCTCTGTCGCTATGTCAAGAAGTGTAAACACAAAGATGCCTTTTGTGGAAAGAGTTTGGGTCTTTTTGGTGCCCATACATGTCACTATTGACATGACTGTTCAGCTCTTCTGTTGCGAGTCAGAAATGAAAGCATTTTATAGGGAGCTTGATAAGGAGACAGATAGATGCAGATGCATATTTATAGACACATGCGAGTGCATTTATGCAAGTCTAGTATTACTTTACTAGAGCCTAACTTTTAAATAGGTCTTCTTTGCCCCCCTAGACAATATTTGATGGAGTTTCACTTACATACCCAAAATGTAATAAAAGAAATCGTGTTCCATTTAATATAATCCATCATCTGTTATGAGACCAAAGAATATTATTCTTTCTAACCTAAAAAGAATATGCCACCTAACTCACTTAGAAATGTGCCGTGTCCTCAGCATAAATTAATAGAAAAAGTAAAGACCTCTGCCAAAATATAAAATGTGTTTGAAATACGTTCACATAAAAAAAAAAAAGAAAGAGAGAGAGAGAAACCACAGATTTCACTTAGTCTCCTCTTAATGAAGCATTTTATTATATCTTTTTGTAGGGAAGGGACCTCAGAGTTATTGATAGCCTACCTCAAGCCACACCATCCTGTTGGGTGCTCTTGTATTATAGAAGAGCGAGTTTGTGAATATGATCTAGAGTGATCAGGTGAGCTGTCTGAGGCTTGAAGAGCTTCTGTGCCTGGTCCAGTGTCTTCCAGCTGGCGTGCAGGAGAATCCAGAAAAGAACCCAGATCCTTCAGTTCCGCTGGGATCCCGCTAATAAATCTTCATGTTGAAGCCATTGATACTTTTTTCCATGTCTGTTTTATCACTTCGTGATGTAAGTGAAGTTAGGGTCTGGGTCCCTTACTTACGTAGAAGGCATGTCATAAAGCAGGTAAGACTTGCTGGCATTGTCTGAGCTGACGGTGACGGAAACCATGCTCTTCCATTTACTCGGGGGACCCCTGTGCTCATCACCAATCACATGTGATTGACAAGCCTCTCTTCTCCAGGCCCCCAGAATAACCCTAATAGTACTAGTGTCGTGCTGATAATAGCCAGAGCACTGGAATTTGCAGCGTTCATTTTAATAATTCTAGAAGCAGTGCATGTTACTGGCGTGCTTATGACCTGCCTGCACTGTGTGAAGCGGTCAGCTTCTAATTCTAAAAAATATCGGGACCAATGATACCAGTTAAATACTCCATTCTCCCACTTTGCAAATGAGGAAGCTGAGGTTCAGAGAGGCCTCCTGCTCATGTCGCTCAGGTAACAAGTAATTGCTGGAGTTGAACCCAGAGTCCAGACTCCAGGGCCCATCTCCCGCTCCCACGCCCTCCAGTGTGGAGGCAGAGCTGAGACACGGGCACCTTAGCACTCACCACCCGCCCGCTTTACCACCGGCTTCCTTGGCTTCAGCCATCTGCACCGCTGCTCCCGGTATATGATCGCACTTGAACTCACTCCCCCTTTGAAAACAAATATCCTCCTCCGCTCTTGCTGATCACATTTCAAAGCCAATGCTCTTGGTGACTGTGCAAATCATGACTGTTACCCTGTTTTAAGTGTTTTTTGATACGTGCTGAAAGAGAACTCTGCTAGGTATCGGATGTAGAGAGAGATTCCAAAGTACCTACATTTTCTTCACAAGGATAGTCATGTGCAGTCTCAAAAACTGCAATGCAAACTCAGTGCCAACCGTTGTAGTGTGTACGTAGTGGGTGAGGAATTAAGAGGTTGATAAATTGAGACTGGGGTGAGGATGTTTATAGCACAGATTTTGAAGTCAGTTGCAGATATTTTCACATAGAATGCTGGGAGGGGTAGTCCACATCAGAGAGGGGTGGCTGTCCCCCAGTGTCAAGAGCAGCAGGGAGGATTGTTTGGTTGATGAGTTTGTATTTGCAAGTGATCATTTGGACTGTAATATAGGATGTTGATCGGAGGGTTGAATGAGGGGTGCAGATGAGAAGCAGCAGCTCAGTTAGGAGGCTTCTGACCTTGTGTGTACGAGTGACAATGAAGTCTCAAACAGAGGAACAATAATCAAGAAAGAGACTTCTCCAGACTTGAAGCCGATTCTGAATATCCTCAGAATGCTGCATGTGAGAGCGTGGTGATTTTCCGTGACGGGCACTGAGCTGTCAGAGTTGAACACTGACTGGAAGGCGGATTCATCTACTGTGCAGGGCACGGGGGAGAAAGTGCCTTCTGGAAGGGAACAGGAGAATCAGTTCCATTGTTGACTCACGGAGTTCCGGGGTCTGTAAATCGGGAAGACTGGGTTTGTCCTGGTTTGAGACCCAGGCCCAGGGTAACAATCAAGATGAGCAACTAAGTAAAATAAATGAAAATGCTTCCTCTTCTGTTTTCCTGCCTGCCTCTGCTTGACTTTATTCCTGCCTGCATCTTTTCTTTAAAAAGAAGATATGGAAGGCTGGCATGTAAACCCTCTGGGTTGAAGATGTGTAATTAAAACCTATGTGTCATTATTGAATCACATCTCTACTGATGACATTACTGTCAATAACAAAAGCATAAGCATTCAGAGCAACCCCTCTTGTCTTTGAAAGCAGAAATTCTTCTATCCAAATTAAAGCACGTCTCCTGTCCTGGTTTCAGTCAGTCTCTTTTTTCATCCCAGGCTCCGTTTGTGCCTAAGCAATGTGTTGGCTGCTTAAGACAGAGATGAAAGCTGGTCCTGTGAATAGTGTAGGAAACTGACCCTTGTGAGAACCACACATCATTCATTCTATTGTCCTCCACGCAGGTGAATCAGAGTCGCAGCACATGATGAAGGAACATGAAGTAAATGGAAAACCTGTATCCAAGAACACGTTCTGCTTTTATGTTGATGTACTTGAAGTCATTTCCCGAGTAATGAGAAAAGTCAAAGCTAACTTTTATGGGTTCAGAGGGAAAGTATAAATTTCACAAGTCTTGGCCACGGCAGCTGTGAGCATGTTTACCGATCTAGGCAAGAGATGGGTGTAAGGAAATAGGGAAGAGAGGAAAAGAAAAGAAAATGTTTGATGACAAAGAAACATGATGACATGTCCCAAGGAAAAATAGATAATGGTAAACAAAGGCTAAGAACTGAGGGAAAGGGGATATGTCGGAGGTGTCCTTAGGAAATGGCATTTAATCCATAGGGGATGATGTTCTTTAACTGTGCAGATTGCCCTTAATATAAATGCTGTATTTCTTTTCTCTAATTCTTGTGTAAATACCCTTATTCTGCAATCTATCCTTGCCCCTTCCTCATTCTCAGCAGAATATTCACCTGCCCAATCATACTGAATTAATGTCAGTTTCTTTGACATGACTTGATTTCACAGTCATTTTTAGGCGTCGGATCTTTGCAGGATGCCTAGGACCGTTGCCACACATCCGGCCTGCTTTTCTCTGCTGAGATGCTTCTTTTACTCATCACCATTTCTCATTACAGAGATCACTGTTTCTGACAATTCTTGACACCCCTTGCTTAGGGGGGAAGTTTTCACCTCAACTTTTCTCACCCATATCTTAAATGCACGTGATGTTGTTTTGGATTTGAGCATTCTTTTTGTTGTCAAGAGTCTTTAGGATAGACGAATGAATGAAAAGAGGCGTGATATACCTCCCAAAGGCTTTCCCCACCATCCTGGTGGCAGAGTCAGTCCATCAAAGATCAAGATGGAGGAAAAACTGAGTGTGAAAATTGGAAGAGGAGAAATGTATAAGGGCAGAAGTATTAAGTGGTGTTTTATTTTGCTTAAATACAGGTTGTTGAAGAGAAAACCATGGATTCTAATTAATAAATAAATGGTAATAAGTTACTAATTACAAAGCTCAACCTTTCAAAACTAAGAATTGCATTTTATAACTTAGAAAGATATTAGAAGTTGGAACTACTAAAATCAGTAGGTTTTAGTTAGAAAACAGAGTTATCAAACATAAGAAAGTAATGTGAGAAGTGCAAATATTCACTTGGGTGAAAATAGCACTGAGAACCAGATAATAGTTTTCTGTCTGTTGAGGACGCTCGTCCCTCATACCACATGTCTGGCGAGGGAAGAAATTGAAAAGCAGTACATTTGTTGGGTTGACTATAAAGAATAGTTGTAATTGAATTCAATACCTATTTATTAAGCAATGCCCACATGGTAACTGCTAAAGTCTGTCCAAGGTGAATTTACAGTCCTGGATCTCAAATTGCCTATCGGTTGACATGGTAACTGAGGACTCCTGTTTTTTGTCAGAGTTTGAAAATAAGAGTGCTTCTCATCAGCCTAAAATCGAAGAGGATAAATTCCAAATCTTGGCAAGGTCTGTCATCTTAAGATTTTAATTTGGTGATTAATGAAATGACATTAAAATTAATTATTATAAAATCAAAAATGAGGAAATAATGAGAACCCACCAGGGTTATATCAGAAGAGCTCAGAGTCATCTTACCAAAGATGGCTCACGGACCAAAGATGACAACATTGTAGCATCAATAAAGGTATTATCTACCATTGAAACATTTAAATATATCTAAATGAATAGGGGCACCATAATATTTTTAAAGATCTCATTGACCACTTGTGAGAAATATTGAGGAACCAACTCATTTCTGAAAATGAGTGAATGAAGGGAGAGCATCAAACACTTGTTCTCCTTTGCCTATATAACCTATACCTCAAGGTGGCCAGGTAGAAGATGAGAGAGGTTATAGTCCAGGTAATAAATAGAGAAGGGATAATAGAATTAGTATATGTCATGTTATGATCCTAAATTAATGAATGAGCCAAATCAGTTATACCACAGGTTCACAAAAAGAGAGATGATTTTATCTTTAGTACTAGTCATGACAGGATAACTTATATTAGACTAGCTTGCTTCTCATAGCAATTATAATTGCTGGGTAATTTTTCACTGATTCAGGACTCAGAAGTTCCACTCAAAAGAGGCAGAAAGTTGAGAAGGCTTGATTCTTGAAAGAAGGAAAGCAAACTCCAAGAGAGCCACATTTACCTGCCATTTTTCTAAGAACTATCCCTGTTTGCAGAGTCTTAGCATGTTCTCTAGAAAGTAGCCAGATTTTAGTAGACGACAGAGACAGAGGTCAGAGTACCAGCTTGCAGAGTGGCCAGAAGTTCAGGGAAGCAAACTGAAGAGGAGGGGTCAGTGACAGAGAACCTCCAGTCCTACCTGCGAATCCCCTCCAATCCTTGGTGAGTTCCTGGCTGTCACCTGCACAAAAGGGACCTGTTGGAGTCTGGGGGAAGCAGTAGCAGGAGAGTCAAGTCCTGAAGATCTCAATGTCTGCCCTGTGCTAGGAAGCTCACCTTTGGAGTTCAAGTCCTGCCATTAGCAGGACTGATAAACACCTTTGGCTTGAAAAGCCAGATGGCATCACCTTGTGAGTAAAGACCACTTAAGGACACTTAAGGACAAAACAACTTAAGGACCAGCTGTTTTGTCCTAGGGCTAAGGACAAATCCAAAGTTGACCTGTCCCCACCAAATCTGGACCCACGTTGCACAGAGACAAGGTGACCTGCCCAACCTTTATCTCCCTGTGGACTTCTTGTTTCTCCCTGGTGTCATCTGCCTCCCTCCCTGGTCTCGCCCCACAACTCACCCTCTCCCATGTCCACCTTTTCCCCACTTCCTCCAACTTTCCGGACCCTAGACACTGAAATAGATTATCTTCTACTCAACTTAAGCATCGCTTGTCATTTACATCTCACTATTCAATGCTCCCATTCAACCATGTCCATTCCCTTCATGATTCACTTTATACATTTGTCTTTCTTTCCCTAGAGATTGGAGGACCCATGAGGACAGAAGGTGTTCACTGACAATAATTGTTCAGTTGCTCTTTCTTAGATGGGTGAATCAAGAAAAGCATCTGATTGACTATGATATAAACTGAAAAAATGAATAAATATATCACATCACTAATGTGTGATACTCATCCAGTAGCATTTGATTAAAGGGAAGAGTATCTCTGGGATGAGCATACACGATTTCAAATGTTGGCATTACTAAAATGATAATCATCGCAATGCAAACAATAAGCATTGAGGTATTTTGAGACTTCGTTTGATACATAGCCTCTTTGTTCAGTCTGAGAGGCTGGAACTATTCTGCACATATTTCATATTAGGAATCAAAGAATCAGCATTTAAGTGGCTTCTGCGACCATATAAAAGTTACAAATAGATACTAGAAGCAGAAATGCAATTTATATCCTCCATTTACATTCTCCAATGACACACTCAAGCGTCCTTGACATAGATGTTACCAATTTCAAATTACTTCAAAGGTTAATTTCAATCGATATTTAAGTGGCGGTGATCATGTCTGTTTCCGTCACCCACTGGGGTGTCATCACTGACCTTCACTTTGGTCAATTTAAAACCATGATAGGAAAGCCACCTTCTCCCTGTGGTTATATGCAACACTTGATTCTGTGCCTTCTTCCTTTCTACTGTATTAATTTTAGTTGTTTTAAACTTAAGAGTCCCTTAAATCATGGTGTTTTTCATGCTGCAGTGCAAAAATAGTACAACTTATTTCCTGTTGACTTTCTTGAGTGCCTATCTCTCCTCACCATGTCTTTAAAACCTAGCTCAGTAATGGCAGGTCTCAAGTGCCTATACATCACACTCTTGCTTTATCATTTTACTGTATCACAGTTTAACGGTGACTCAGTCTGACGTCTGTTTCTTAGAAGTCAGAATTGGACCTCTGCTTTGAAAGTTCTAAGTAGTAATTTTCAGAGAAAGAAGCAGTCAGATCAGTGTTAGTGGCTGATTGCAAGTTTAGTCAAGAAGAGTGTGGTTGAGAGCACTTCCCTCCATTGGTGGCTCTTTCACTATCTATAATTTTGGGGATGATTAGCAAAGAATTGAGAGCAGAAGACTTCTTAAAGAACTCTGTCATGATCTTCAAATGAAGTCAATTTTATTGACACAATTTCTGTTCCAATCATTCAAAGTTTCTTCGTCAACGGACCCCATCAATGGCGTGATGATTCATAGTTTAATTTGCAGAATCAGTTACCCTCTGACCATCTCTGAGGGACAAATCACGACCGTCTCCACATTTTGTTTTGCAATTGCCACCTATAGTAAAAATAAATAAAACATTCATTTTCTGTGCTACAGTTCAATCAGCAATGAGGTTATTCAATTTCAGAGAATGGTTTCAGAAATCTACTTTTCCTTCTTGTCAAATAAACCTCATGCTGTCATCTGCCTCAGGAGGGTATGACTAGAGATTCTAATTGGGTGGATGTTCTGGAAGCATCTAGGATGGTGACTGTTTCTGGAGAGCCCATGAGATCTACCTCAGTTGATTCTAACATGTCTGGACCATGGGACTCCACTTAAGAACGCATGCTCTTGTATTTTATATATTTTTATTGTAAAGAGTTTTCATTTAAATTGATTTTATTGAAG
The DNA here is from genome assembly GCA_004363575.1 of Solenodon paradoxus. NCBI lineage: Eukaryota > Metazoa > Chordata > Mammalia > Eulipotyphla > Solenodontidae > Solenodon > Solenodon paradoxus. Next base: position 121,892 of record RJWH01000927.1, read on the forward strand.
GACTACTGATTGCATCATAACATGATAGAGGTTGAAGGTAGGTGTCACCGTAAATCCACTTTTATATGTTTTTCTTAGTAATCCATGTGCGGGCTGGGGATGACATTTCTCTTCTAAATGGTAACCTCTCAATTTGAGAAGCTTCAAGCCTCTGTCGCAGGGGTAGGAGGCCGGGGCGAAGGTCCTTTTCAAGTGGAAGATATTACAGTGGAGAGTGTTTGCATGTGGAATGAAATATGCAGAGGTAGGAAAATAGTGGGCTGTTCACAGAAGCAAAGCATTTCTGTCATTTAGTGATAGCCCTCTGTGACACAGCGCATGTCAACCCTCCCGTACATGTTAGAAGTCATTTGGAACCCAGCCTGGATGCGGGATGGAGTGTCTGAGCCTGACATGAATAATCACGTCTTAGGGATGTGTGTCTTCCCTGCTAGACTCTTAAGCGCCTTGGAAAAAAAAAAAGAGCATTTGTTTTTATGCATTGCTCTGTCTTCTGCTGTGTTCACAGAGTGCTCTCCATAAATAAGCATTATAGGAAGGATGCAGAAGATAAGCTTCAGCAATGCTACTTCTAACACAACTCCCTGAAAGAAATTTGAATATTTGCTCTTGGAATAGTCTTCATTCCGGGGGAGATTGTATTTCTGAATCATGCAAATAAAGCAGGCGCTCTCCCTTGCTCAGGGTCACAGAGAGAATTGATAGGAGAGCAGGGTCTATCATCTTGGTGAGTCTCCTCTTTCCTGGATCCCTGCTATACACGAGAAGATTTGAGAAGGAGGTATTCACTGAGGAGGGTTCAGGTCACCCACAATTGCCATGGTGAGTCAGCTCAGCCATTAGCTGACAGACAGAAGAAAAGCCACAGAACCCGCAGATGGCTCCAGATCATCTTTGCAGCATAAACTGGCAATGACATTGATAATTGAGGGTTTCTTGAGTGCTTCAGGAATTCATTCTGTTTTAAAGAGTCCATTTAAAAAAAATAAACACATCAAACATTTTAAAACTCTTTCATTTTGCTGTGCCTCTTCCCCAGTATTCTAACATAAGCATTAGCGTTAGCAGTAGTAGTGGTTTAACATTTCTTGAGCTCTTAATTATGTGCCTGCAGCTCTTCCAACACTTTTGCAGACAGACTTTCAGACAGTCACTCCGTGAAGGATTTGCGATTGTTATTCCCATGTTTTGGATGAGGAAACTGGGACAATGAGATTGGGCAATCTGCTGTGATAGTATAATGCCCCAGAATTTGCAACTATGTTACATTTTGTGACAAAGATACTCTACAGATGGAATTAAGTAAAAGAGTTTGAGATGAAGAGATTATCCTGGATTATTCAGGTGACTCAGTGTTAGAGAGAGAGAGAGGGGTGTTGGGGAGGAGGGAGAGAGAGAGAGGGAGAGAGAGGAGAGAGGAGAGAGGAGAGAGAGATTTGAAGATGCTATTATCAATCTAGCTTGTACTTGAATGATGGGGCCATAAACCCGGGAATTCAGGTCATCTCTACAAGCTGGGAAAGGAAAGGAAGGAGATGATCTTCTGGAGACTTCATAAGGAAAGCAATTCCCTGCCAATATCTTGCTTTTAGACTACTGAATTCCAAAGCTGGAAGATAATTAATTTGTGCCGTTTTCTGTGGTCATTGATTAGAGCAGCAATAGGAAACCCATGTACTTGCCCAGGGTAGGGTGAAGATTCAAACACACACAGTCTGTGCCTACTTTTAGACTAAAGCGTCGTATGCGTGATTACCACCGATGCTCAGCGAGGGCTGGACTGTGTGGAGGTGAATTGCCAGAACATGTGAAGCTTGGTACTAGAAGATGAGAATTCACCTCCCCGCCTGCTGAGCCCGGGTGAGCCCGCACCACACACTGACCTGATAACCATCAGTCCCCTCATCAAAAATATCACCTCACATACTAACGAGCAATTTTGTAATTAGAAGAAATAATTTTGTCTTTCAGTGAAATAACATGTCTCCTCATACAACTTTGAACTGTAGATCTTTTACTGTTACAGATTTTTCAAAGTTTCCAGTGTTTCCTAAGGTCACTTTTCCTGTCCCTCTGCTTTTCCCGTGATGCAGCTCAGCCATCTAAGAGTGTTTGACAAAAGACAGGAATAGATGTGAGACTGGCTATTTTAAATATTAAGCTTACTTTGGATGTTTCGTTTAGTATTTCTGAAACAAATAAATACTGAGTTAGAGGAATGGCATGTCCTCATTAGATATTTTATAAGTTCGTTTCGATATAAAGAAATAGTGGTATAATTCATCTAAGCGGCTTCTTTTGTGAGACTGTATTTGGATTGACAGTGCTCTTTTAAGAGTTAAAAACCTTTGTGAAAGAGTGAAAGTAAATTTATCCTGAACATTTTCAGTGATGGCTAAGGCTTGATATGTTACCTCTCCAGTCAGTGACGTGAAATCCGGGTACTTTTTAAAAGTGAGATGTGTTAAAATTTTGAAAAGTTTAAAGACATGACTCATCTATAGCTCATGAATATAGAATAAACACATTTTAAAGGTGTGTTTGATTCATTGATGAAGGAATCAGAAGGTTGGTAAAACTACTTCAAAGAAAATTCAAGAATCTGCATATAGGAATCCGAGAAAGAATGCAGGATTAAAGCTGCTAGGCGAAGTTCACAAATGGTAATGACCAACAAGACAACAAAACCATAACCTTTGGGTATATATTTTCTACCAGATGGAAGTCATTTGCATCTCTCCTGGAACAAAAAAGATTTACAAATTGACATATAGCCTAAGAGTGTTATCCTAATCTATAATAAATAATTAAGTCAAGCATTTATAAATTCACCTAGAATTAAGTATTCTTTAGTGGAGTCTGTTAGAAAATGTTCCAGTATGACATTGAAAGGATGTGAAATTCTTTCTTTGATTTATTTCCAGCTTTTCCATTTTTTTTTTCCCTAACAGTGGAAAGATTATTTCCAAGGGCGACTATACACCTCTGTCTCCACCAGCATCCTTGGAAAGGTAGCTGCTGATGATATACTGAGTTCAAAGACTCTCTCTCTCAAGATTCATTTTTTCAGATAGTTTCTGATTTTTGAATGATTAACTTGGTGTGTCCTGACTCAATGTATTTAAATTATTATTGGCAGTTTTGCTTTTTAATATGTTGGCTATGTTGTGTAAGTATCTTTTAATAATGACTTACAGTCAAGCGACCCTGGGTGAGTTTTCTATCTGAAGTAGTACTACTGATGTTTTTTCCCTGAGAATCCTTGTACATACACTGTATGCATGTAAGTTGAAATTTTCCTAGGCTCACATTTTGAATTTTATTTAGCATTTTTCCCCTGATGGGCACAGGAAATCTTTGATGATGATAGCCAGGCTGTTGACCCTGCCCCATTACTTCAGTTCTTTCTTGCTTTCATGCCTCCTTTTTCAAGGTGAGCCCCCTCAGTCCCATCTTCCCTCTGACTAATCACAGAACTGAATCTCTGCTAAATCACAGCCATCTTCAGAGCTTCCTTTCACACAATAGAGACTGTGTTGGGAGAATGCCCAGGTCTCCTGGCATGAAAACATTCTAAGACTCATCCTGGTTTGTGGGGACTAGTGTAGGACTTGAGACTGTGAGAACAGGAAGACTCCTGATTGCCATCTGCATCAGTGTCAGATTTTCAGACCTGAAAACAAAGAGTTTTCTCAACCATCTGAACCGATGTGACCTGGTCAACCAGATGCCCGCTTGCAAGCTATAATGGTTGTATGAACTGATTTGTTCCTTTGTTAGTTTATCCATTTCCATGAATGTAAGCTCCCTGCAGGCAGGGGTCATGATTTTGTTGACTGGGCTTCATCAGTATCAGACAACATGCCTGACACATGATAGGCTGAATAAATATTTATGGAGTGAACGCGTCAAATTATGTAGTGTTCTCCTGGTGAAGGAAGAAGATAATAGGTAAGAGCGAGAGAAAATAGCAAGTGGCTTCATTTTAAGAGAGGAGACAGTATGCCATTGCTTTAGGCGTCAATTGTCTGATGTGGTTTTCACTGCTCCATTTTGCTGATGGAAACATTGCAGGCATTTAAGCCTTAGGTGCCATGTAAGGTTAATATGAACCTTTTAATATAATAATAACACTAGTAAAGAAGAGAAAAAAGGAATAGACGGCTAAAGTAACACACGCTAAACCTTTACTGAAGTAGACTCTTTTGCTAGCTAATACCAAAAATAGCCTTTATCTGAAATAAAATCATTATTTTGATGGTTGCCTTTAAGTGATACATTAACTTCAAATGTGTCAGCATTTAAAGTCTTTCTTACTGGAATTTGTCTTAATTTATTGTAATCTAATACATAGAACACATTATTTGTATATGACACAGAGTGATGTTTTTACCATGTGCATTCATTCAGCTGTAGAACAGGAAATAATTGTTTGGTTAACATTACTTTCTATCAGAATGCACTGTTTATTCTTGGGCACTTGGTGAATGAATTCTTTATAAGCACGTTAACAAGAAGTGGAAAAATCAAACCTCTGAATTTGCAAAGGATAGCTGCATAAAGTCAGTGAAAAAAAATATTTGGTGGGGGTGGTGACTATAAATGGTTCCCATTAAATATGATGGATCATCTGGATGAAATAACGTGTTTGGGCATACAAGGAGCTATAATAATTTTCCAAAGTGAAACAAGATGAGTAAACTGCAATGCCATTTTGTGGACTGGGAGAAGTTAGCTAACCAGTTGAAAAATAGCTTCATATTTGATTGGTTTTGCCTAACCTCTTCATTTATGACAGAAATGGACTCTCAACGGTAACTGCCTTAAAAAAATTTGATTCGTGAAATGTGAAAAATACCACTAGTCTTTCTGAATATTATCAGTTCTTTCTGTGTGTGTGTGTCTCTTATGCAGAGTACAACTGACTTTGACAGATGTACTGTTATGTTACTGGTATAACATGACATCTTTTTTCAGATGAACTGAATAAAAGTGATCTTGACAAGGAGTAGCTAAGACACTGTCAGAATGCTGAAAAACATGTCAGTGTCACAGTTAACACACAGATGCAGTAATACAGCCCTTACGATATCATTACGGCAGTGTCTTTCCAACACCACCCAGGAGAAGACAGACTATAGCATTGCTCTTAAATACTATTACTTAGCCACAAAGAAAAAAGTAAAATAAAATAAAACAAACCACCAAGGTCAGTTTAGTTTTATTTGAAGTGGCATTGGATGAGTCTGAAATATGGGTGTGTGTTTGTATGTGACTCTCTCATGTGTATAGAATGAATGAAAGAATTCTGAGCTATCAAAACCCCTTTTTCGTGAGCTGGAAATATATTTAATGCCAACACTTTGAGAACACCATTAAGATATTGATCATGATAGATGCAAAGTGGTTTATGGATATTGATTATAGCCTTGAGTATAACCTTTCCCCTGATTTTGCTTTATTTTTTAATGGAATGAGAAAAGCAGCCTTTCGTAATAGGAGAAAATTAGGAATCCATTTTCGAATGTATTTCTAGATCATGAATTTTGTTCAGAGGTTAGTAATGACTAAAATGGAGTCTCAGGTATCCAGAGGATATTTTCCCTGATTATCACTGACACAGAGCTGAGCCGTCTGTGTGCGCGTGTGTTTAATGCTCTCTCTGTATCTGTGTATTCAAAATACTGTCATGAAAAGCATCTTTATCCTTAGAATGACTTTTTAATATCTTTGTCTCTAGGATCAGAGGTGATCGATCTCGACGGAAGAAGTTCCCTTCTCTACAGATTTGACCAAAAATCCCTGAGTCCAGTAAAGGATATTATTTCTTTGAAATTTAAAACCATGCAGAGTGATGGGACTCTTCTCCACCGGGAAGGGCGAAATGGAGATCACATCACGCTGGAATTAAGAAAAGGAAAGCTCTTTTTACTTATTCATTCAGGTAAAACTACTTGGTACCGTGCTTGGAAAAAATCTGGCCATTCAGCTATCACTTTAGTAACTTCATGCTTTTATAGTTTATCTTGTGACAATTAAAGTGTCTTATTTCCGGATTCAAGGGCTTATCTATGTGTGTGTGTCTCTGTGTGTGCCTACATGCTACTATATATATGTATATATACTATGTAAATTATACATACATACATCATTTAACAATATTGCACTTTCATGTAAAAATGGTTCATCTTCCGCAAGTGTTTTGAGACCTTCATTGATGTTTTCTTCATTGTGTCCCTAGGCCTCTATCACTCTTGTCAAAGATCATAAAGAAAGGGATGGGTCATTGAAAAATATTGAGCTAGTGGAAATAATGAGGTGATTGCAAAGATAAAATCTCCCTGGGAAATGAGTGCATGAAGGATAAGACTAATAAGAATGAATGGGGTCGGGGGGGGGGGGGGGCGGTGGCAGCAAGGTTGAGAGGATACTCTCTGCAGGTGCCAGGTAAGGTCACGCTAGTGTTTTGGATGGAAGACGATTGCAAGGAGAGAGATTGATCCCCCGAAGAGAACCTGCTTATTCGGCTGGGACTCACGGCGCTGTTCCTTGTTTCCTCTTCGAAGGCGAAATGAAGCCGACCCCCACCCGCACCCTGGTCAACCTCACCCTGGGCAGCCTGCTGGACGATCAGCACTGGCACTCCGTGCTGCTCCAGCACCTGGGCCAGCAAATCAACTTCACGGTGGACGAGCACAGGCGTCGCTTCCGTGCTCAGGGAGAGCTCCCTTACCTGGACCTGGACTCTGAGGTGTGATGGCTCTGTTGCAATGAATTCGGCTCTTGTCACGACTCTCTTCGATGTAGCAGACAAAAGAAAACACGCTATAGAAAAGCTCCTTTGCATGGCCAGAGTCCTGGTGATGTGTTTCCTCAACTCACAGTGGCAGAGTTAGGCATATACAGCCAACGTGGCATATTTCTCTCACACTACACGCATTTACTGTTAGAGAGAGAAGTTCTCTTTGTGTCCCTGAAATGCGCAGTCACGGGAGGTCACCTGTGAGAAATCTCCATGGAGCGATCTCCTCACACAAGTAAATAAAGGATATGTCTCACGATGGTTTTGTGCTGTGGGGTACCTGTGAGCTCTTTGGGTTTATGGAGAGGAGGTAGCCGTGAATAGATTAATTCACTCACACTTACCTCAGATGCACCTATCAGTATGTTCCAGAGATATGCATACAATTAAAGGTCATTATGATTGGTTGTATGATTAAGCAGAGGTTGACCATGGATGTAAAGATATATTTTTAGACACCAACCATCAAATATAAAATTCAGTTGAGAGTAGCAACCTTTAAGAATGATCAAGCTCTAGTGTACATAAAAATGGAATGCATATATATGTATATATACGTAAATCTGCAGCTTATGATTTTTTTAAACCCCCGTTGGTAATTTACAGCGTGACACTGTGGGAATCTATCTGTGATGATATAGCTGTAGTTGCTAGTCGTAATAAAGCAGATTATCAGAAATCACTAAACAATATTATTGATGCCATTTTTCTTTCTAAGATCAGCTTTGGAGGGATTCCAGTACCTGGAAAATCAGTGTCATTCCCCCATAAAAATTTTCATGGATGTTTAGAAAACCTCTATTATAATGGCGTGGATATCATTGATTTGGCCAAGAGGCGAAAACCACAGATTATCACAATGGTAAGAGAGTCCTCATGTGAAGGAATGAATACAATGAGGTGGCTTTGTTTTTTGTTTTGTTTTGTTTTATTCTTTCCAACTAATACCAGGAATTCAATGAACTTTCATTTCTTGTATTCTATCCCAACTTAGAAATTGTTTTTGCCAAGTATTTAAGTCTATTTATAAATTCACTAGACATTGTGATTTTATATTTTTATTTAATTTACTGAAAGAACATTACATCATAACATGATATAGATTTGAGATGTGCATCTTTGTAAAGTAACATCTGTATATAAGGCCATGTGACTTTTCTAAAATGTGATAAAATTACTTCCTTTTGGATTCCTAACTGACATGCTGTTTTATCTATTTTTTTTTAAAAGGAATGAAGGTGGACAGGCAGGCAGGCAGGCAGAAAGAGAGGGAGGAGGAAGAAATATTTTCTGAATTTTATTTACTTGTTTATCTTGCTTGTTTCTCTTGGCCCTGGGTCTTGAACCTAGGTCCTTGGGATGTATGTGGACTGCACCCAGTGGACTTATCCACTAGGCCACCAGGACACACCTGATATGATATTTCAGAGTTTACTTTTATTCTTTAACTTTTGTTTTTTGCTTAGCAATGTGCACATAATTCCATCTACAGAATTGTAATTCATGGAACATGTTTATTTTTATATGTGGTAAAGTCTTTTTTTTTTTTTTTTTTACACTTGATAATTTAATTTTGTTGTGATATTATTACTCTCAGGGGACTAATTTCTTTTGCTCTGCAGTTTCCTTAATAAGATATTCCCTGACAAACTATCTAAATAAGCATACCGAGTTCCAGGAATCAGATGACATCCATATAGATTAGAGGCACTTGAAACACTTGTATTTTGCCATGGTCATTCATAACAAATGAAAGAAATTAATAAGCTGTTACAACATTGCATCTGCCGATCATCCCAGCAGCAAGGCTGTTCAGGCTGCGTTGTATTCTAATTGTATGGAAATATAGCAGGATTTAGATAGAACTGTGCTCATCTGGGTGCAGTCGGAGAAGTCTGGCCACAGTGACTTTCATAAGCAAGGGGTCTCTTTTAGCACTTGCATCTTAGCAGCGGTCAGGGGAGCTGGAGGTGAAAAGCTGGAGCAAACCAGAACTTCCTTTCTGAGCACCCACCGCTCTGCATGATCACCCGTGCACAGAGCTTTTGCAGAAAATGAGTGGTTTTTCACTGCTGACTCAAAAATCATCCAAACTCCCTTTTTGACTAACTTTTAACCAGATCCAGAATGGAAAGGGGTTTCTGATAAAGTCGGTTTCCAGCTTGCCGTTTAAGCTTGATGATCATGCAAATCCATTTGAAGGTCCTTCATTGCTCAAAATTCAAAATGGATCAATTTAAGTACGCGTCATAGCAGCAGATCCCAAAGCTCATCTTGAGACTCTTTGCTGTTGACAAAATATTTTATTCCTGATTCTCTGTGTGGAATTGATAGCATTTATATGAAGCATGCCGGTCAGTGAGATGTTCATTTTGTCGAGGGAACACTGCATCACGACATTATGTGGATCATCGTAAATCAGCATCTGTGTATACTACATCACATTCACCACCAAAAAGCCCAGTTCTGTCCTTCACTGTATAGTTGATACCTTTTACCTGTTTTGCCCATTGCTCTTCCCCTTCCTCTCTGAGAACCACTGCTTTGGTCCCACAGGCTAAAAGTTTATTTTGGCTAGATTCATGCATTTAATTTCTCTATACCATATATGAGTGAGATGATGTGATGTTTGTTTTCCTCCTTTTGGTTTCTCACTAAGCATAATTCCCTCTAGATGCCTCCATGGTGAGATTTTTGGCGGTTATTTTTTAATACAAGGGAAAATAGTTAAAAGGGAAATGAAAATATGATACATTCGTATGTGTGTTCTGTGGCCAAACCAAGTTTCCAGAAACTGCTCACACAGCTAAGCACCCCCTGTTCATTGGCAAGAGCATTTGCTGTTTGCAGGGCACCAGGCCAGGTCCAAATGCAGCTGGTCTCTGTTTCCCGGTGACTAGGTTTGTTAGTTTCATACTTGCCTTCACACTAAGGGTCCCTGTAATTTACTCTTTGGCTGTTGTTATTTCATTCATTGGGACTAGATATTTGTCCATTAGGGGAGAGCTAATTCGCTTGTAACAGAATCACAATGTAGCCAGATGCTTTTGTTTAACCAAGACGAACTGGTTTAATTCCAATGTGTATTCTCCTAAATAAAAATGAAATCACTGACTTTTCAAATCTCTCTTTAGAATATGTGGATTGTTATCAGGAAAAAAAACACATGTATTGTCATTTCTGAAGCACATTAAGGCACATGCTTAGTTATTCCTAAATAAGTGAAACCTTAGAGTTGTTTTAAAAATCCTTAGAATTTTGCTCTAACAATGAGAATTTTATGTACAATATTTTAATGAACATTCATGCAGCCCTAATATATCCTGAAGCTCTATTTTAAGACCTGTTAGATGAGAAATAGCACATGTAAATCTGATAAGAACATAATGACCATAAAAAGGCAGAACTGTTTTTTTTGTTTACTTTGTTTTAGCAAAAGGAATGTAAATAGTATATATAGTATCTGGTATATGCATGGTACAACCTTTTAAATAAGGAATAATGAGCAGAAAGTATGAATAGATGATTTGGGGGAAAGCAAGTTCAAAAGAGCAACAAACTAATAAAAATATTCTTGCTCTTAATGAAGATAAGTAAGAGTGATTTTATAATATAAAATCAAATGTGTACTATATAAATGCTGTATTGCTTTGTTACCTTGTTATTGAAGTTGTGTACATTCAGAAAATATTTAATACCTCTTACTAACAAGCATGTGGGGGAGAGGATAATGTCTGTTACTCGTAGAAATGTGGAGTATTTTTCTTTTTGGAAAAGAGCTGGAAATATTTATTAAAGCACATAGGTAAAGTAGTATTTAAAATCCTCTTCTGTAGAGCTGAAAATCTCAACACACATAAATGCATGCTGTTATTTATTATGGCATTGTTTATGGAGGCAAAACCTGGAAACAAGATCAGTGCACATTAACGGGGGAAAAATTGAATGAAAATAATAGAATTCACATAATAGAATCTTATGCAACCAATAAAAAGAAGGAATTAGGCTCATGCCAGGTAATTAAAAGGGATTTCCATAAAATATTTTTTTACTGATAAAATCATGATCTAGTAAACAGCATTGGGACTCGAGAAAAATATGAAAATAATTGGAAGGAAAAAGAGCTCATTCATTTGGGTTGTTAGAGGGTCATAAAAACAAAGAGTTGGTTTAAATGAATTTCTGTTAAATTCCATTACTTTGAAGACGCCTTTATGAAAGTTGAGAAGTGGAAGGGGAAAAAAAAAAATAAGGAAAAATTTGATGACTATAATATCGCTGGGTTTGAAGAGCCTTAAAGGTGTGTGACAAAGATCTGAATGTCCCCGTTGCTAGCAAGATGTGTTTCAAATCTGTTGGAGGTGGATAACTGCTCTTTGTGACTATTTTCGAATTTATTACTGATGCACTGTGTCGTTCTTACCACTTTTTATTTCATTCTCAGGGAAATGTGTCATTTTCTTGCTCACAACCCCAGTCGGTGCCGGTGACTTTTCTCAGTCCTAAGAGTTACTTGGCACTGCCCAGCTCTTTGGGGGAAGATGAGTTCTCCACCACTTTTCAATTTCGAACCTGGAATAAGGCAGGACTTCTGCTGTTCAGTGAACTCCAGCTGGTTGCAGGTGGTCTCCTCCTCTTTCTTAGTGATGGCAAACTCAAGCTCACTCTCTACCAGCCGGGAAAATTATCCAGTAACATCACAGCAGGTACTAAGTGTGTTCTTGCGGGCACCGCCTATGGGGTTGAAAGATTTCATTCTTTCTCACTCCCTTCTCCTTAAAATTGTATGCATAACAGCAGAATTAATATTTGTTGAATAAATGAATACTTGAGTTGGTAAGATTATCAGTATTCTTCCTTAGAGGAACTTGATTCCAATTACCTTTTAAATATGGTGCTCCAAGATACATTATTAACAACAATGATAGTGATAGGGAAATAGAAATAGTCTAACATGATCCTCTCGCCCACTCCAGATCAATCAGCATCTCCTGGGGGTGGAAGGGGAGGGGATGTGCTTCCTCAGCAAAGGATGAAAAATGTGAAAGACTGAAGTGAACCTAAAAGTGTACTGTTTTTTTGGTGGACACCTGGGCTTTATCTAACATAGCTACTGGTTTTGTCTAGTCTGTGAGAGAGAGGGAGAGACCATTTTCGAAATCTGTATTTCTATATTAATGTGATTTTAAAACCTAGATATGGAATCAAGTGAAGTCTACTCGCTGAATTATTCTCTACAAAAGTTGGATGTATTTTGGAAGGATGAAAAGATGCAGGCAAATCTCTTTTAGCCACCAAATACCATTTCTCTCCATGTCTAGGCAATACGGTATTGTGTTAATGACTGGAAGTAATATAATTAAGGAGATGCTATGAGTGTCTGGAAAATTAATGTCTAATTTAGGTCAGTGCTTTGGGTGAAGGATATTTTTGTCTCTTCATTAAAATTATATAGTTCTTGACAAGGGATCTCCATCACAGCTTCGTAAATATGGCATCACACCCAAGCCAAGCAACTGGAGGTCACATTGGGATAAACTGCTACAGCTACTTAATAAATGGTCTTTGGAAACAATTTGAAGATGCCATTGTACTAGTCTTCTACAGTAGCTGTGACCAAAATCAGTGGACTGTCACTGAGTGAGGAAAACACTGTTGAAATACAATAGGAAACTAAGAAAAACAAGTATATGAACAGATGTACAAATACCTAGTCTTTATACATACTCTTTTTTTGCTGTTCCTATATGACCGCAGTTTAAATGCGCCAGCTGAGAGTTCACTATTAATTATAATCTTTTAAAAGATGTGTCTTTAAAAGCTGTGACTTTCAGCGTAATGCTCAAAATGTGGTAGATTTGCAGGCTTGACAGAAGGAAATAGATAAATCAGGAAATAGATAATAATGGACAGGCTCCCTCAAATGAGGGTCTGAAAATGTAAGCTTGCCATCACTGTGTAGCTTATGGTGATGTATTTGACATCTCAGAAGTGGTTACATTCATGGCCCAGTTTTCAGCATCTTCAAGAAGATGCTTCAGCCCAGTGTTACTGTAACAAATCCCATGAAGCTGGTTCAGTCCTAGACGCTTTGCGGGCATGTGCCTTTAATAAATTGCTAGGCATGAATCTATATAGAATTCCTGAATGATTTAGAAATCTCTAAATTAATGTTTAAATCCACATATAATATAATGCATATGGCAGCCCTTTTCTTAGTACTATTGTTTCCATAACTAATAATAAGGAGCCTCAACTAAATATGAATGTCAGTATAGGTGAAGTTTTACACTTCAGATAACACAAGTCGGTCTTTTTTTTTTTTTTTTTTTTACCAATTCCCCAACCCCCATTTTTCGATTTAAAAAAATATATATTAAATTTTGCTGGTTTCAATGAAGTGAGACTGTTTTGCACTTGAAAGTAAATATTTAAATGGCACTTGGGCGAGTGGTCCACTTGTCTCCTAGGGGGACCTTGTCTGATAATTGCATCAATTGTCAAAATGTATTGCAATGACTCTTGAAAGAGAATCAAGTACGTATTGATGAATTACTATATTATATGAAGTCTTTTGCATTGTATAAGAATGACTCAATTGTTATGACTACTGGAGACACACATTACTAATCTTATACCTTGTAAATGCGCAAAAGTTTTAGATCCTTTGCAATGGGATAACAGTTATATCTAAAATTGAGTCATATAGATGTTTGAATTATCAGGCTAAAATTTTAGTGTGACATAAGATTTTATAAATTGTCATTGGGAATGATTCTAAAATACTATGTCAGTCTATGCCATTCTTGAAATAGTAAAGATATTATATTCATCTAAGTCAAAAAACATATTAGCAGTAATATGAAATCCCTTCTGATATCAAATGTTTTTAGTTCTTATCCTTTTTACCAATGTCAAAACGAAGCTTGTCCATATGATATTAAAACTCCAGTGAATAACAGGGTTGCCTCTTCCTATTTCAAAGAAATTCTTTATTGTCACATTGGGTATTTCTGCTGAGTTTAATATTTCTGCTGCTGCTTTTGCCTGATAGTGAAAATCAGTCCCCTGGAAAAGCACCTTGCTCCCATGGAAGGGGCCTGGCAGAGGCACTTTTGTGGGATCTAAGATGTTCCTGCATTTTTCACTTACTAGCCATTTGTGATTCCTTTGGTCCTGCCACTAGAGTGGCCTTCTTGGTTTTCCTCATCCAGAAGGAGCCTATTTTATTCCCCCTTCTCTCTTTCACACTTGGAATATTCCTACCTTGCAGATTGCAGGTGTCTCTCCCTGAAACTCTCCTTTCCCCTGAAGTGATTGGCACCAGTGACTTACATATTTTCATCTTGGCAAGAGCTGTCTGGTGGTCTGCAGCTTTATGTCTCATGCATGGATATGGTCAGCAGGTATAGGAATTCCTGGCGTGGTTTCAGAGCACAGGGAGCTATTTGGAAACAGGGAAAGCCCTTCTGTTGGTTCCGATGCAATGGCCTATGTCTAATTGCCTTTTATTTCTTTGCCAAGAAGCTACCCGTCTCTACAGCAGGCTGGTTTTTATTTTATACATCTTACCCTATAGATTCTGTGATGGTCTTCTGAGAGGTTCATGTGACGACGCTGTCACTAAATGTCTGACAATTTTGTACTGGAACCCAAATATTATATACAGGGGAGCAGATAGAAGCCTTTTTCCCCCTGCTGTTTGGTTTAGGCCTGAGAGGGGAAGTGAAAAGGGGGCAGAGGGGGAAGGAGGGGAAGAGGAAGGAAGGTGCAGGAGGAGAAGGAGGAGGAGGGAGATGAGCATTTAGTTAGCTAATGCCACAAATAAGAAAAAACACAAATTCTGCAATTCATCCTTCTCCTTTCTCTCATTCACAGCGATGTGGACTTTGAAACGGACTCATTTCTCCTCATCTCTGGAAGTGGGAAGGAGATATATACATAAAAAAAAAAAAGAATCTAATTTTAAAATGATCATCTTTATTCTGTAAAGTTAGGTGAAGTGAACTAAACAGACTCTTCACTATTTAATTTGAGTAATACATTTCCTTGCTGGGCAGTCTGTCTCCTGATCCTAAACCAGTAATGTCTGTTATCAAGGAGGCTCAAGAATAGTTTCCTGAGGCTTCCCCTACAAACAAGACACTTCATCACCTGCTAGCTAGTTAGATGGGTGCATTTCAGGGTGTCAGCACAGAGCATGCCATCCTGGAAGCCTTTGTTCTTGATTTAGATGGGCTTCTGTATTGCTGCAGACCTAACCCTGCGTGCTACTCAAAGGGTGGTCCCTAGACTGACACTGGTTCCATGAGCTGCTTGTTACCAAGATGAGTATAAAAAATTGAAATTAAGCTCTTAGAAACTCATAGCAATAAGTTTTTGCAGCAGCACCCAAGCACATGGCTAGTGGGCTTGTATTTTATCTTTTCTTTAATTTTCAGTAATTCATTCTGATTGAATTGATAAAAGCACCCATCTGTAGTGATGCACTATCCAAGAACAATGGAAAGTCTAAAGAGAAATAACACAAGTAAAGTCATGGAAACAGGCCCATGAGGCTTGGAGGAGGAGGCAGTGGCAGGCCTGTGACGGGGCAGGGAGAAGGGAGAGTGTGTGACGCAGAGCTCAGGACAAGGATTTTCACTCTAAGTGTATCCTCTGAAAGGAAGCATTAAATGACAAATCTGGGACATTTGATTTATTTTAGCCTAATCTCATATCCAGAGATTATGTAACGCTATTCAGCCATCTATTTCAGAGTCTGCTCTTAGAAAATGTGTCTAAAAGTATGTAACCTACATTTTTCAGTTTTTAGGTCTTTCTCATTAATTATCTTTTACAAACCAAGCTAGAGTGGGGCCTTTAGAAATCTATTTTGCTTTTTGGATGTAATGTGGAAATGAACTTCAGAGCCCAGAATGAAATTTGTGTTCTGCTAAATAAGGCCAGGGCAAAGGGCTCCATCGCCTAGGGGAGCTTTCTAACTAAAAGCTGGCACTAGATAATGACTGGGGAAATTAAGAAATTGCACATCATACTTGAAAAGAGGCCCATGACCTATGGATTTAATGGAGTACTCATATTTTTGTTTACTAATTTGATCTATAGAAACGTACACATGGAATAGTCAATGGGTGCGATTCTTATTGGGAAATCCACACTGAAGATGTTTTAATTCTACTGTCTGCTGAGTATAAAACCACTAAATCCTTGATAGATTTAATTACTTTTCTGAGGAAAAGGTTACACCATCTTAGAGATTCCCAATACAATGACTACCTTAGGCAGGGTTAGAGATTGTCTTTTAGAGGTGATCCGAAAACCTGGATTTTTTTATTATGAATCATTTTGATTACATATACGTATATGTATGTACACTTGGAAAATAAAGCAAAATCATAAAAATGAATAAAAGCAACCACACACTACCTTCATATATCATTTTCTGCTTATATGTGAGAATATTGTTTCTCAGTCTTTCCCATATTTATTCAAAAATTTGAATTGTAATTAGAATTGTATAGAGAGAGTTGATGCTCATCATTCACAACGGTGATGGTCTGTTAAATGTTGCTATGAACATGTTCTTAGGGGAAATATGAGATTAGGTTCCTACAGGTCCCTGGTCACAACATTTTTATCCACCAGTCAATGCATATCCTGGTTCTATGTGTGTTTTAAAGACACCTTTTTAAATATACATTTTGATTCATTGGCATTGAACTCACGACCGCAGCTCTGTAACTTAGGCCTAAATGAAGATACCCAACACGGGTGTGAGGCAAAGACAAATCACAGCCTTCTTGTACCAAGGAACACAAGACAGCATCTCATCGCCATGCTTCGGGGTCTTTTAATGAGCAGAATCACCCACGGAGTACGCGTGGGCGTACTCTGTGAAACACCCCTAAACGTGTTTCTATTCTTGTAACTGCTCTTTGCTGGAGTCAAGGTGAAAACGCCTCAAGTCTCGCTCAGCACATTTGTGTGAGTGGCTCTAAAAGGGCCCTGAGGCCTGATTTGGGATGCCAAACCAACTGTGCAAGTAGGTAAATTTGCAGGCATGGAATCCGCGGTCGATGAGGGGCGACTGCGCGAGCAGCGTTTTCACACGCCGTTTTCCTTTTTAACTGCGTTCTACCAGTGAGCTTTGGATATTCATGAGCACCTCTTCAAATATTTTGGATATTCCCTGACTTGAGATATATAACTACATATCCTACTAGAATATTGTGAAAGATGATTGCACAAAGGTATCATATAACAGACAAATCATCTCGTTGGGGCATAACCAAGACTTCTGAAAAATGTCTGCTCTTCCCAGGCCCCTCCCTTCAAAGGTAAATTTCATGAATTTCATGAGGACGCTAAGAAGTCACGTGGGCCAACTAATTGAAAGAGTTTAACCATTCAGGATTGAGATTTCATTCTCTCGTGGAGCCTTCAGAAAGCCAGCTAATCATGCACCACTTTTCCCAGAGTGGGGGCTGATTTTTATCATCCCTCCCTCTCCTAGAGGTGTCCCTACATTGATACCATTCTAGCTAACTGCTCACAGTGCTTGCTGGTGAGATGTCTCTTTTGACTGATTTTATGTCCCCCAGGTATTGGATTAAATGACGGGCAGTGGCATTCCATCTCCTTATCTGCCAAAAGGAATCACCTGACCCTGCTGGTGGATGGTCAGGTGGCTTCTGCTGCGCCCTCCCTGGGACCTGAGCAGATGTACTTTGGGGACACCTATTACTTTGGAGGTAAGAGGCCAGGCCATATGGGATATTAAGCCATATTTACAGCTAGTGAAGTCATCATATTTTAACCAATGTCCATACGCCAGAATCATTTCTCACTTGCTTGGAATAGGGGAATGTTGGGTGGATCAAGATGACAAATTGGGACCTAAAATGCATTTCTCTGAGGTGAACTTATTTATGTTTATGATTTCTATAATGAGCTGGATTGCAAATAGACCACCCTCTTCCATTTTCACTTTCCAACTTTGTTATATTTTCTTAATGTTAAATGGTTCTGCTACGTCTTTCTGATTTTATGGTCTGGTTTTATTGTAGTGTTTTCCTGCTCATGCCTCTTAGTTCCCCAAGAGCATCCTTATTACTTTCTACTGCCCACTGCTGAAGGGCGATGTCATGCCAACGAACAAATAATCTGACTTAATTAGCCATAAAAGCCTCTTCTTGCTAAGTAATAACACACCGATACCTTTGATAAAATTAGGGCATCAGCCTTCAGTCAGGCCATATCTCTGAGAGAACAGGAACAAATGAAGCATTTGCCTGCCCTGTGGCTGTTTGAAATAAAAGCCTGGAAAAAGAAACCCTGGAAATGGAAGTGACTCTTTAGTCCTGGAGGAGTCAAATAAAATAGTATTTGCCATTAGAAAGGTAAAGTTGTAAAACTGTTAGTAGTATGACTTATTGCCTTCCCCCTCCTCAATGGTCCCATAAAACTTGATTTATTTATATTTCTTTAAAAAAATTTATTGTTTCATCAGTTTACAGTAGTATATTTGTAGTCTGTACATTTCAGGAGCATAGTCACACCCCAGTCACTGTGTATATCACTCCTCACTCACCCCCAGAATCCTACTTCCCGTCGCCATCATCAGTCTTCCTCCCCACCTCTTCATTCTACCCCTCTGGGAACCACAGTCTTGATTTCAGAGGCCTGAGAGTTTTCTTGTGTTTCGTTGGTGGCTTCTGTTTCTTTTTCAGGCCCCGTATGAGTGAAGCCATCGGGATTTTGCTGTTTCTTTTTGACTTATTTCGCTTAGCATGAGTCCCTCCAGTTCCGGCCAGTAGTTGCAAAGGGCACTATTCCCTCATCTTTGATAGCTGGAGGGCATGCTTCCTAACCATGACCTGAGGTTACCTCTTGCTGTTATTCTGATTTGTCATTGTGACTTCTGTGCAGAACCACTTGTGAATATGGTGGGAAGAGCTCAGCCCTTATTCTTCAGTAAAACATAAATTCCTTTGTAAGAATTGATAGTAAACCATGCAGACCATGAATCACTGATCTGAGATTAAAAGCAAGCAAACTCAGAAAGCTGCATAATCCATTACTGCGAAAGGTGCTTTCTTCCTTTAGTGAGATTTGTCCATTTCTGAGCTCAGTTATTTATAAAACCTTATTACATGTAGGACTGTTTATGGCAGTCCATGGGAATGTGCTCCTTTAATAAATGATGAGATGCATAGAACAACTTAACTAGGAACTTTCTCTTCAAGGGAAAAAAATTCGCAGCACTAAAAGAAGTTTTAAAACCCAGGTATATTGCTAAACGATACCAAAAAACAATTGAATTAAAAAAATTGACTGAATAAAATATAAATCATATTATAATAATTCCTGAAGTATTTATGTCTTTCAGATTTAACAACGTTTACCTATTTTGTTGAAAATTTTTATTGCTCTTCTTCATGCTGTCATATTTTATAGTGAAATTTATCACATGTACACTCTAATTTTGCTTGTTTTTAGTATAACACATAGGAAATGTACTGTCATGTTGAAGTAAGCTTAAGTTTTGAATAGTTTTAGATTTACTGAAAAGTTCCCATATACCCTACACCGAGTTCGCTTTATTGTTCCCATCTTGAATCATATATGCACTTTAAAGAATACTAATTAATTACATTGCTGAACTCAGAAAGATCATATTGCCAACACCCCTTTGACCTTCCGAGGTCATAACCCTTCATCTCCCTGGGTAAATCCTGTTTTGAATTGGAGATCTATTATTCCTCTCTGGATCTTTAAAATTTGACATCTGTCATGGAATTTCTAAGTTCCTAAAGGATATGTGTCATTTTACATAACAGAACTCCAATTTCAAGACTTTAGCTAAACTTTGGTTCAATCTGGTGGAGTAGCAGTTCAGTTCACTGCCTCCAGATGGGCATAGTCCGCCTGAAGGACCCTGGTTTTGAACAACTAAATAAAGAAAGACTGCTTCCTCCTCTCCCTGCCTGCCTGCTTGCCTTCATTTCTGCCTGCACCTTTCCTTCAAAGAAAAAGAAAGTAACTAAGCTTAAATTCACTTAGGTCTGTCTGTTTATTCAGTCATCTCAAAGGTGTCCTTCAGTAAAAGAATATGTTTGATCTTGGTAAGAGATTAATTACGATATACTTGTCTTGTAAACCAGGGCCCCCCATAACATGTCCCAGGCCAAGAACCAGGGTTCAAAAGAAAGTCCCGTTTCCCCCTCTTCCTCCAGGACCTGGCAGAAGAGGCACAAGAGGCTGAGAATTCTGGATTCTGGGAGTGAACTGGAGGTGGAAGAATTCCAAGTGGGCACACCACCTTCCCCCGGGGGTGCCCTCCTAGATCCGTGAGCAAAAGCCTTGGCGGAGCCGGAAGGACCCGGGGTCCCTGAGGCCTGCACGGTGCTGCAGATGGGATTCTGCCCTTTTAGCCCTGGGCGTCCTGAGTCCCCGGCAACCCCACCTCCCAGGGTAATCTGCCACCGCCGTTTATCCTAGAAACGCTTCTGCTCTGTGTGGACAGGCAGGATTCCCCTTTATTAGCAGGACCGCTTTACCCAGTGGATTCTTAGGTAACTAATGCTTCAGCCAGTTTATTTTCAAGTTAAGGCGTATCCCACGTTCTGAAACCCTTCCCTTCGGTTCTCCTTCACTTCTCTCTGAATTCAACCTCGAGGGTTCGGTTATGTTATCCCCATAACGTCAGGCTGGCCAGACTGCAGTGCCCCTAGTCTGCTCCCACAGGGGGCTTATACCTCCGTCCGGGGCCAGTCCTGAGTGATGTGACTGGGGCGGGAAGGATGTTCCGGAATCGCACATTCTGCACGTGCCTGCCAGACTCCCTGTCATTTGTCATTTTTCTTCCCCCATCAGGTGAGTGCTTTCCAAAAGTCAGACAGCGTGGTGCTGCATTGTGCTGTTTTTTTCTCTGTTATGTATTTCAAATCTGAGTTCTTCAGATGGAGGCTAGATAATGGTCTCCTTTCTGTCTACTCCCCTCATGCAACCTTTGTGATCCTGAATCACACTGGGCTGAGAAGCAGGAGATTCTAAACTGTGCGCCGAATCCTCACGGCCCTGCTTGTGCAAATCGAACATCATCCATGTAGTGAACTGGCTACATCGCCATGAAATCAAGCCCCACATCTCACTTCTGGTTCAGCGACATGGAGTGATCACTTATCCGTCATCCTCGGAGGTGCTTAACATGCTCACTGCCTCTAATGGATCCATCCATTCGTTCAGCGTTATGTTTCCCCAGAAATCTTCATGCTTTAGAACTTTCATCTCAAACGAGTCCGGGGCCAGACTTCTCTCTGCTGTTGCATTGGATGAGCTCCTGGGTTCCTGTTATCACAGACTAATGAGACTAACCTGGGTGGAACCCTTTTTGTTCTTAGAATCTCTTGCTTATTAAACATTGTAGCCAGGAAAATGGAGAGGTTTCTGTAAAGCGCCATGACCTTTTCTCGTGCCTGTGAGTTTGCTTAGTTTCGTTCCCTACAGGCATCTGGCACAATTTATTTTATTCGGAAATAGTTTGAAATGTGTCAGGAAACACCACCTGAGAAATGGAGATTAGCAGAGCTGTTTATATTCCTGGCATATTGTAGTTGTCCACAAATATGATTGAACTCTTATCCCCTCTGTTTTCATTTTAACATTCTTAATTGGTTAATAAGTCACCTAGAAAACATATCGAGATTCTGGTAGCTATATCCTACACTGCAGAAGCATTTTAAGCACCCAAGAAATACATGTTGCATCATATACAAAAAATTGAAACTCACCAAGTTTTGACCTCCTTTTCTTGACATACTAAATTGGAAACTTCAAAGTCTCCATTAGGTTAAAATAGAATATTTCATTGTGCCTGATAACAGTTTTGACAATAAAGGCCAGCCTTCACTTATCATGTAAATGTATTTTGTTAGGAAAACAAAGCATTGAGGGGAACCATCCTCAGTGAAAATATTTAATTAGAATGGAAATTCTCAGGTAGAAAACTTGCTTGGATTGTCAGGGAATTAAGAAGTTGCTGATTCATGTACTGTTCTTTGACATTGCCAGAGTGGCTGACACGTCTAATGACAAAGAAAGATTAATGAAAAATATATAAATATAACATAGGTGTTCATACTCCATAAAATGATTTATTTCACTTGGATGGAGAAACACTGAGAACTTCATTAAGCCTCAAACAATCACGGTTAATATTCTACCTCTTAATTATTTAAATAATTAGAAACACATTTTCGATAAATGTTAGAAAAAAATCAATATTTATCGAACGGTCTTCTATGAGGCAAAAAAAATGGAATCAAACAGCGAAATGTTCGTGACTATTGCCATGATGACGGATTCAAATTCCTGTCTATTTTAGCTCCTGTATGCACACGAAAATAAAGTAATTAAATAAGAGTGGCTCATTTTATTCTAAGTCAATATAGCTCCCTTTCCAAATGGTTCGCTTGAAATACAAAGGTTTTTCACCAGTATCGATTTCTCTTTTCTTATCTACGCTGCACATTTTCATCCATCAGTTCTTTTTGGCTCTCCAGAAGACTGGGGTCCTGTATCTCAGTTACACAAAATTTCACACTGCGGGCTGGCATGTTTAGGAGTCTGGAGCTAATGTGTACATTTTAAAAAATTGGATCAAGTTAGTGTCCTTACATACCCTTATTAAAACAATAGTAATTTCCTCTGGATCCTCTGGTGCTAAAGTGAAATACTTTATACGAATTGCAATTTGTCATTTAGATCAAATGAATGATAACTGCAGTTGCTCGTCCTCTCTTTTAACTGTCAGAAAAGAATCACAGGCCTATTTTTAAATGGAGTTTTTCTGTGCTGCTAAGTATTACGGCATAGCTTGGTTTTTGTTTTTCCATTTTCATTTTCATTTTTATTAGGTTGTCCTGACAACAGCTTTGGATCCAAGTGTAAAAATCCATTTGATGGATTCCAGGGATGTATGAGACTCATTTCTATCAGTAACCAGGTGGTAGATTTGATTTCAGTTCAGCAAGGGACCTTGGGAAACTTCAGTGACCTTCAGATAGACTCCTGTGGAATCACAGACAGGTAAGGACAAGCTCACTTCTTTATTTCGACCTGTTTCATTTTCAAACTTTTGGCAGCAGATAAAAATTTATATCGGAAGCCAACATGTTTTGTTTTTTTCTCTCTTTCCTCTTTCCCACCATCACCTTTTCCACAACAAAGAGGTTATATTTACATTAGAAATAAGAAAAATAACACCTTTGGATCATACTTCATATTTCCCATGATAAAGCTTTGACGACAAGTGACCACATTATTTATATGAACAGGCAAACCCCAACCGAATTCACTGGACACAAGCCCATGGCTACCTAGGGAGCAGGACGGGAAGGGAAGGGAAGGGAGGAGGCAACGAGGTGGTGGTGAGGCCACTGGGACCCTGGAAGTGGGCGCGGTGTGAAATGAACAGACTGAGGTGCCCTTTCCAAATCCTGAAATGCACGCCATCCTGCAAACCAAAGAAATAATAAAATTGCTATTTAAAAAAAAGATGTTGATGCTGCTATAAATCGTTAACCTCTGTGGAACAGGACAGCCTAATGGGCGTACTGTTCATCAGATCACAATAAATCAGAGATCTGTGTGTCCACTACCAAACTGCCTTTTCCTTCCCTGACAACCGAATAATGTTTTCAGAGACATGGGACTTTAACCAGGTTTCTGTGATTCTGATGTGTACCTGTGACAGCCTGTTACTACCATCTTCTCTGCAGGGAAAAAGAAAAGCTCGGAGCTGCAAAGTTGAGCAAGGTGGAAGGCTGGTCCAGCAGTTCTGTAGGAATTCTACTACTAGTTAATCGAAGAGGACAAGCAACTTTTCCAGTAGTAACTGATTGTTAATAATTAAACGTTATTTGGAGGCCTGGACAGCTAGTCACATGATCTAGCCAGTCATGCCGTCATATCAAGAGTTTTCATTGTAATCACTGAGCTCAGTGGAAAGTCATGGCAGTCAAAGAGCCTGGCAAACTTAGTCTCTGCCCTGTTACAGGGTTCAATATATATGTGGAATAAATTCTTTAGTGATTTAGTAATTCTTTAGTGAGAGAGGATAGGTAAAGAGTAAATTTCAACAGTAAACCTCAATTGGCTTGACCTGGGGATTCAATGGCAGTGACCTTCTCCATCGTTACAGACACACCAGCGCTGGAGTCTTCATCCTGTTTTGGGGGAGGTTTTCTGGCCTGATCTCTCACAGTGGGGCTCCCTCACAGAGGTGGAGATCACCCTCCACATGAGTACCAGCCATCAGGGATCAGCTCGGTCATCCCCACTCCGAGTGTCAGTCATGTTAAACACCGCAGGTCACAGATATTCTTTGGGTACAAGTGTGTCCCCACTTCTCCAGCGTGGGTTGTTCTGGATCTGCGATTTTATGTGAGGGATTCTTGTTGCCAGCATTCTGGGTGGGGGCATGATTGCAAAAGGGGTATGATGTGCAATCAGAGAGTTAGGATTTCAGGGCCACATCTTAAAAAAACTTTTCAGAAATAGTAGCAAATTATGGATTTTTTTTTTAAAGAGAGGAAGGAAGGGAGAGGAGGAAGAAACATTATAAGGAAGGAAGAGGAGAAAGACCCACTTTTGATTTTATGTGTTTGATATTTTTTGTTGTTATGGACCCAGGACCTTGGGCTTTATGTGGCCTGTGTCCCCGCTCAGTGCCGGAGCCACCAGGCCACAAGGGATATATGTTGACTCTACATTTTTTCTTTTTTTTTTTTAAAGAAAGACTTCAGCAGTAATCCTAGCAATCTTAAAAATAATGGGCAAAATTAAAATAACTTGTGTTTGGATACTTTAAAATTTTTCTCTTAGGCTCACATGTGGGCTTTGCTCCCCACTGACCGTTGATTTGAAGGCCCCATGTTATTCTGCTTCCTGTGATACTGAACACGTGGCTGATTACCTCGGGGTGATGGGAGGATGGGCATGATTCTTGTTGATTTCATGCCTAGAGGAGGCTATGAGATTTAAATTATGGTGGGCGCCATTATTCTAGTGCCCAAAGGTACATGCCTTTCTTTCATTTTTTCAATATGATGATGTTATCTAATCAGTGTTCAGTACGGTTAGCTCCAGTCATATTTTCATGTTGCAAAGGTCTTTTGAGATGGAAGCTGGAATAGACAGGAAAGTACATCATACATGTCACTTCAGCTGCGGACACACTGCTGTAGCGTTTGTAATCACATGCACAAGCGATGATGGAAATGTCCAAGGAAAAGGATTAGAGAAAAATGGGCTGATGAGTGGTTTGATTTTGTATTGAATTGACTCTCAATGAGGCAAGTGAAAAATGCCATTAGATCACTGAGTGAGAATCAGTGCGTCATGATATCTATAGTACTGTTGACCATAGATTACTTACTAGCAGTCAGAGTGTAATAAGATGAATTTAAATGAAACCCACAGTTCAGTCTTTCACACTCTAATTTATAAATGTGGGAAGTCTAATCTGATGAACAAAAATCAAGGAAAAATAGGCTCTATATCTGGCAGTAGCTGATCAAATAGAAATAGCACATGTCCTACAATAATTAAAGACTCATTCTTGAGGATTTCAGACATAGCCATTTATATCTGCCCCTCTTGAAAACAGGATTTGAGGTCTTTTAAAGACTAGTCTGCTCTGTTCTATTCCGACTACCAATTAGGATTTTTATTGTTTTAACGTTTTCAATTTTCCTATTTTTTCCTAGAATGTTATGGATTCAAAATGCTTAAGACGCTAAATGCCTCATGAAATATCCTGTGAGTGAATTCCTGTGAATCTACAAAACTTACTCAAATGAATATAAAGTTAATGGAAATGGAAAGATGCTCATTATTTATTTTTGCTTTTACTTTTAAAGGAGTTTGTAAAATAGCATTTTCAATACATACACAAACACAGGGAAAGAATTTTTTGTAGAAAGTTTTCTAAATTAATGTTCCAAGAAAAGGGAGGTCAGGCATCTAGAATACAGAAGAAACCTGCTTCAGGGTGAGCCAAACTGAGGGGAACATTAAGTCTGTCTTGGTCATTCCTGATAATCATGAAAAATTGATACCATTATGTTCAGTTAAAAATGGAAAAATCCCATAAGCAGAACATGAAATTTTCATCTTTAGTTTTAATAAAGGAGGTGGCAGAAAGTCCTTCATGAATATATTATTGACAGGTTCTGAGGTTTATTTTCTTTTCTGGAGAGAATTAGAGCATTTTAAGCTTTGTCTCAATTCTCAATTCTAAATTCATTCTAGAATTTCATTCTAAATTCTGAAAAGCATCAATAATCTGACGAATAATCTACTTGAGTTGAAATCAGAAGGTCTCCAACATTTTTTTTAAAGGCAAGGTGCGGGTAGGAATGAAGGTAGCAGGCACACAGGAAGGAAGAGAGAGGAGGAAGAAGAATTTTATTTATTTTTATTTAGTTGTACATCTTGCTTGCTGTCCCCTGGCTTGGAACTTGAACATGAGTCCTTAGGATGAATGTGGATTGTACTTAGGCCAGCGGCAGTTGACCAAAACATTGTTCCAGCAGGGTGTGACCCCCCCTTTTTTTGTTTGTTTGTTTTTTAAAAAGGCAGGAAAAGCGAGGAAGAAGAAGCACTTTTTATTCATGTGTTCATTTTGGTTGCTCTCCCAGGTCCCCGGGTGGGAACCTGGTCCTTGGATTTCACATGGTCTCTGTTCCAGCTGCCATCTTAGCACCTGAGCCAAGCCAGCAGGGCACACCCTCTCCAACTTTTTATTCATGTGCCTTTCAGTAATTTTTATAGTGTCCCACGCTAAAAAGCTATTTCTAATACTTTTGTCTACAGAAGGGCATGAGTTCAAACAACTTCATACATGTTTACGTGCTGTCACCTTAGCTACCTTTTGAAAAGTAACATATTTGAACAATATTTTTTATTCAGTTTTTAATTCTGAACACAATTACTCAGTAGCATGTGTTTACTCTTGGGGACTTTATAACTTTTAAAACTTCAGATCAGCTACTGCCAGCCTCCTTGTGTGTTCAACATTGATTAATATGGTAGCTGACTTTAGCAGCTACTCAGAGAAGACACCATTCAAAGGGGAAGGTATTATGATCTTATGTTGAAACTGAACTACCCTCAAGCTGATAAATCCTCTGGTGACTGACAGATGTTGAGTATGCCTGTATTTATCTCCAAGGTGCCTAGATTATAGACCCAGGGAGCTCAGGTGTCCCTCCCTCCCACTTCCTTCTTTCCTTTCCTCTTCTTTATTCCTCCTTCCTTTAAATATTCACTGTGGTCAATCAATATGATTCAGTGTGGCCATTTTCTCTAAGCTGTCGGTATTTCTGACCACATACTGAATGAGTGATATGTCACACAGTGAAAATAAAGGGTTCGGGTATAGTCGGACACATGGAAAATCCAGCAGTCACCAGTACCTGCGATTTGGATAAAATCTGCTGACTGTGTTGATCTAAGGCTTTGTTTGGAGGTTAAAGTACCTAAATGACAGACCCATTAGCCATTTTTAATCGACTCTTTAGATTGCTGATGTGCTTCTTTCACATGGCGCTGCATCCGTGAGCTGTGTTTTATGATGTCTAGCAACGAGCAATAGTGATTCGACCTGTGTCTCCACTCAGGTGTTCGCCCAACTTCTGCGAACACGGCGGCGAGTGCTCGCAGTCCTGGACCGCCTTTCACTGCAGCTGCGCTGACACCGGGTACCGGGGCGCCACCTGCCACAACTGTAAGGCAACACCCGCTGTCCTGGCCTCTGTGCTGAGTCTCTTGCTCCTTCTCGCTTTTGATTTTGCGTGTGTACGTGTCCCTGCCTGTGCCCCCTGGGACTGGAATGGCCACCTCTGAACTGGAGCATCCAGCTGAGTGCTGGTTTCTTTTTCATCCCTGCCTCTTTTGAGGAAGCAGACGAGGCCGTTTCTAGAAATGTATCCTAGAAAACAAGGTGGAAAAGAGGCGATCCAACAAAAGGGAAATATGTATAGGAAACAAAAGGCGGCTAAGGATAAAAATAAAATGCAGGGCAGAATAAATAGGCGAGCCTTAAACTCTCTTGCGATCCTATCAATGAGGGTGACGAGGATACAGAGAGTGGATAATGGTTCCATTGAGCCTAAGTGTTCATTTCATTGAATTCATGCCAGGCTCTGCTCTAGCATTTCATATGTCCCAGCTCATGGAATTCTGATGACCCCGTGGTAGAGGGTACTAAGATTATGCATTGTCTACTCCCCGCAAGGCGATAGAGAGAAACTGACCACTTAAATCGTTGAGGCTGACTGAGCACTTACAACCGTGCGCTGAGTCTGATCACAGTCAGTACTCAGTTTCTGCTCACTAATCCTTGCTCTTTTTTTGCCCCTCCCTTCAGGAAAGGTGTGGGCAGGAATGAAGGCAATCAGAGGGAGGCGGGCAGGCGGGCAGGCAGAGAGAAGAGGAGGCAGCATTTATTTTTGTATGTATTTATTGGTTCATCTTAGTTGTCCACCATACCCTGCCCTGCCTGGGTCTTAAACCCAGGTCCTTGGGATGCAGGCGACTACGCCAGGGCACACTCATCCTTGCGTTTTTTAAGATGAAATGTTTGCATAGCCTTTTGTTGTCCACTTGTTCAAGATGTGTGGTGGGAAGACCCTGATGCCCACTTGCTTCTTTCCCATAGTCTCTCAGTGGGAGGATCCCTGCTCCACGTGATTCCTGAGGTCTGAGCACTGCACCCCTAGCACTACCCGCTGTGACGTTGACCTCAGGGGAGGCCGTGACTTCCCTGGACACCGCTTTGTACTCCAGCTGGAGCTCAGAGTGGACTCATGTCTCCCGGCCCTGGGAGCTCCCCCAGGGCCCCTCCGGAGTCCTGATCCAGGGCCGGGGGGCCTCAGCAGGAGGGGCTCCACACTCCACCCCTCGTGCCTCCACTGCCGCTGCACAGGCCTTCCCGGGGCACCCGCTTATCTGTCGGGGTGCCTCATTAGATGAAGGGCGCCGGCTGTCTGACGCCACACCCCACTGTCATCAGAAGCCGAGTTGCTGTCCCAGGTTATCCAGCGAGGGGAGGGACAGTATGCTTTAATCGTTCCTGTCCTCCATCATCCAGTTGTAATAACTGACTCAAAACAGAAGGCTCAGTGCACGTGTTTTCATGGACTATTTTTAATTGTTATCAATGGTTGAATCTAAACTGAAATGTCGTTTTGAGGGACAAGACCAATGATAGGTAAATAAGGCCTTTCCATCCACGGCCCATGGTTTGAGCCAGTCGTTATCTAAACTTGAGCAGATTGTCCAAATGGAGCTGAAGGTGTTTTGCGGATCACCTTTCTCAGACATGGGGCAAGGTGTCAACCTGGCTATAATGGAGACATCACTCTCATGGGCTGCGCAGAGGGAGGCGGAGGGGTGAGAGCTCCCAAAGGTTTTCCTAGGCGCCTCCTGGTAGAGTAGTAGTTGGGGCCACCTCCTCCGGCCAAGCACAGTGCATACACGTCCCAGGGACCTGGGTTGTGTCTGGGGGTTGGTGGCAGGAGAAGGAGGGCAAGCAAGATGAACACCTAAATAAAAATAAAAATGAGGGACTTCTTCCTCCTCTCTGCTCCTGCCTGCCTGCCTGCCTGCTTGCACCTTTCCTTTAAAACAAAGGGGGGTTTTCTTAGAAAATAACGTATTGAGTCAAACAAAGCACATAAAGCTGAAGTACAACTGATCAGTGCCAGTGCTGTTGGGGTGTTTAGGGACGTCCACCCCTTTCCAAGTGAAAACCCACATTTAACACTTGAGTCCCCCCAAACTTTAACTGTCGTCATCCCTTAGTATCATGGAGATTGGTTTCAGGACACACCCCAACCCGCATCAGTCCCCACTTCAAAGCTATGGTCTCTCCTGCCATCTCCTCCAAGGGGTTTGTGAGCATGTGGCTTGTGCATACTGGATGGTGCAAGTTAGCCATGCCCACGTGGCTGGGAAACCACATCTCCTTCTACGAAGCAACACTAGAAACACGAGAAAGCCAGCAGGTGCTGGAGGAGTGGAGCATTTGTATGATGATATAAAGTTTCTGCAATGCTGAGCAAATTACATTATTTTCTCTTGTCTAAAAACGAACATAATTTGAAAAAATTTAGATAAGAGGATACTCAGGAGATGGTTTGTTTCTCATTCCACAGAACCAAAAGGTTGATGGAGATTATCATTACATTTAACCATGATTTTAATGAGACATGGGCCTTCTATATGGTGTTAATATCAAAACTTGTACATGGCAGAAATATTATTGCATAAAGAGAAACATCCAATTATGGATCCAAACACACTGAGACTACTTGGGGGCATATTTCAAATAAATATGCCTTCTGCTTTGAATTTTAATTGTCATGAATTCTCATTACAAAGCAGGGGAAAGATTTTTGTAAAAAAAAATTTTAAGGAAAGGTGTAGGCAGAAATGCAGTCTAGTTTAGGCAGACAGGAAGGAAGGAAAGAAGAGGAGGAAGAAGTATGTATGTCTATTTAGTTGTTGATCTTACCCCAGTTCTGGGTCTTGAACCCAGGTCCTTGGGATGCCTATTGACCACTCCACGCGGACTTAACTGCTGAGCCACCGGGACGAGCCTTTGTAAATTATTTTTAAAACTACTGATGAGAGACTTTGTAAATTGTATTTGTCTAATAAAAGAAAAGAATTTTACGTATAGAAAATGTTATGTGAGAAAGGAGAAGTAGTTACAGTATGATTTAAAAATGCTATTGCATAATCATGGGATAAAGCACATTATTTGACATTGTACAATCATGCTTCAGGTATTAGGTTATTTCAAGATAAAATCAGAATTAAATTATGAAATGGATAGTGAAAGTGGTCTTAAGACCCATGTGGTTGGCTTCACAAAATGGATGTAGTTACTTGTAAGTGTCTTCACACTTATATCGCCCCCTTTCCTTTCCTTGTTCTACGTAATGTGAAAATCAACTACTTCTTCATGTTGACTTAAGTCATCTGATCTGCTTTTAATGATAAACAGAAACACCATGAAATACCACCTCATTCTTTTTTTTTTTAATCGAATGTGCTTTCATCCATATTAATTAAAAAGGAAAAAGAGTTTTGCTTTAAAGTATGTTATACTATTTC
The DNA here is from genome assembly GCA_004363575.1 of Solenodon paradoxus. NCBI lineage: Eukaryota > Metazoa > Chordata > Mammalia > Eulipotyphla > Solenodontidae > Solenodon > Solenodon paradoxus. Next base: position 152,883 of record RJWH01000927.1, read on the forward strand.
TCTTGGTCAGTGTTGCATTTCTTCAACTTAAGGATTTGGAGTATTTATGTGGAAATTAAAGTTCGAGAGTTTCGTTTATACTCTTCCATTCATTATTTATAATCATCTTTTTTTGGTACAGCTATCTATGAGCACTCATGCGAAGCATATAAGCATAGAGGAAATACTTCAGGGTTTTACTATATTGATTCAGATGGCAGTGGCCCCCTAGAGCCATTTCTTCTGTACTGCAATATGACTGGTAAGTTAATCAACTTGCACTTCATAGCTAAATTTGCATGAGCACTTTAAGCACAGAGAATAAAAATGAAACAGGTAGAATGTTGACCTGAGTCACAACTGTGATTAAACTGTATATTGTTCAGGAGAAGAAGGGAACATAAATCTTTAAATAATTGTCTGATGGATTTAAAATGTTGTCGCCCACGCCTGTGGAATCTGTGAAGAACAGCTAATACTAAATGTACCTTTTTAAGTCCCCAAGCAAAAAGGATAGAATGGACCTCACTGAGAAAATGGATCCATGTGAAAGCTTTAAAAATATTTACTCTTGAAATATAGGTAAATATGAAATAGATTATGAAGTCTTTACTTACAGACATTTAAGTAGACAGTAATAATCATGGGAAAGATGTTTGATTATAGTCAGTATCCCTGATTGAAAGAGAAAATGAAAACCCAGTTAATTACCTCCAGGAGGAAATTTCCATACTTTGCTCAAGTGTACCCACAGAAAATCCTACAGTTTCCGGTGGTTGTACAGGGCTGCCTGCTATTATCACTCCATTCACCCTCATGTTGGAGGTCCTAGAAAATACAGTAGAGCAAGAGAAAGAAAGGAAGGATGTCAGTACTGGGGAGGAAAACAAGATTCTCATTATTTGTAGATGACCAGGTTATGTATTGAGAAGGTTGTAAGTAGTCTATAGGAAAATTATTAAAAATTAAGATCAGAACTGGATATTGAATGAATATAAAACTACTCTGTCCGAAAGCCAGCAATAAGCAATTAGGAAATGAAATTTTAGAAAATTCTGTTTCCCATAGCCTCAAAAATCTGAAATCTCTGGTACAAATCTAATGAAAGATGTGCAGGTTTCCTGCAGAGATAAGGAGGAAATACTCTAGAGATCAATTAAATTCCTAAATGAACAGAGAATAAAATTGTCATGGATTAGAAAACCCAATATGGTATAAGTGTCAATTCTTCCCAACAAGGTATTGATTTAGTGCAAATCTAAATTAGAGTTCCAACAGATTGTTTGCTGATTAGTGTCATTGTTTTGGTGAAAACTAGCAAGCAGATTCTAAAGCATGTCAGCAAATTTGAAGGAACAAGAAGAAACATATCCATCTTGAAGAATAAAGGACTCAACTCTATCAGCAAAAAATACATTATATTGATAGGCTAAGTAAAACAAGGAGTGATTGACATGAGGATAATAAATAGACAAAAACAAAACAGAGCATCTGTGAGCAGACTCACGTATGGACAGTCAGTTGATTGACACTGGTGTTTAGTGAAGGAAGATGATCTTTTCAACTAGTGGTGGTGGGGAAAATTTTATATAAATATTGCAAAACAAAACCAGCAAGCCTAGATCCCTTCATCATCAAACAGAAATAACTTCTCTTGCTGCTCAACTTAGCAGCCACTTGGCACCAGTGCCTATTTAGGTGGAAAGGTCATTAAAGTTAATAAAAGAAAGTGATTTAAAAGACATTTTACGAATTTTCATTTTAATTAGCTAAAAGGAGATGGCATTCAGTGTCAGTCCCTCAGTCTCACTGGTCACATTTTTAACTAGCTAGCAGCCCCCTGATGGCTTGTCGTCAGGGTATTGATCAGTTATGCAACCTTCCTGTCATCGCAGAGAGTTTATTTGGGGTAGTGCTGGGCTAGGAAGTCGGGTTTAGGAAACAAGAGTACCAGAGGAGGCAAAGAATCCGTGGAGCTAGAGGACTCATTGCTTCAACTCAGGCAGTGAAAACAGCAGGTGCTAGGTCCTGAGGCAGGTGATTGCCAGGTCAGTTCAGACCACAGCAACTGATCCAGCGTGGCGGGAGCACGGTGAGTCATTTAGAGCCTGCATCTGCCTCAAATGCAGTTTGTCCTTACATGTGTCTTGCCTACCTTTTGATAGATATATTCTTTATTTCTTTTTAACCGGCGAAAACAGTTTGTTTATTCTTCTGAAAATTAATTTTCTTGAAGGATCATTCAGATAATGCACTCTGTATGTCTGAGGGGTGCATTCTTGTACATCAGCATCTTATATAAGCCATTAAGTCCATCGCCACCATTCCAGTTCTGTCATCATTGGATTGACATCAGTGCCATCTTAGCAGGTGGCTTAACTATCCATAGATGAGTAGTAGAGGAGCAGGAGAGAGTAAAGAGGCGTGTGTGTACACATATACGTGTATAAATCCTTATTTATATCTATATCAATATATCTCCCCGCCACCTACCTGCGTCTCTGTCACAGGCTTTAGGAAACCTGGTAGGCCAGTTCAGGAAATGCGGACATCCAGGCCAGAGTGGATGATGTTGGCTCACACTGGATGATAGCAAATAGCTGGGAGAAGGACACTCCCATTTTCTCATTGAAAACCTGTGAGTTGTGAGAAAACCCAGGGAGCCCGAAACAACACATTTGGCTCCAGCAGCTGGAGTGGTTGAGTGCCATTCTGTGAGATGTGCTGGAAAAGGTTTGAAGGGAAGATTGGGGACTTCAGTTTTACACATTCTAGCTTGGGATGTCGGTTTCACATTCAGATGAGCCTCCAAGACCGTGGTCGATGGCTGAGAATGTGGGAGAAACTGTTCCTTTGTGATATAGGTTATTCTAAAAACTGTGGGATGGTGGGAAAGTAGATTCCGGGGAAATTACTGAAGAATGTGTCTTTAGAGATTGTTCCACAGAACCCAACCAAGTCGCTTGGGTTTACTCACGGCCATTGAGGAAGCTGCCTAGTCCCATGTGGCGGCTAGAAAGAGACCCCCAAAATGGGGTAGGTTAGGGACAGTGGACATTCATTTCTATCGGGTTGAAAAGCTGGAAAGTCCAGATCACCGAGTGGTCAGGAAGGGCCAGCTTCTCGCAGTCTTCTTTTCAGGGTGGAGTGGTGAAAGGGGCCCGGGAGCCATGAGGCTCTCTTCTGTGAGAACCCCAGTCCCATTCTCCAGGGCTCCACCCGCATGATTTAATCACGCCACCCAGGCACCGACTACTGATGCCAGCGTCTTAGGAGATTAGAATTGCGACATAGACATTTAGGGAGAGAACACAAACGTTCAGACCGGCAATGCCCTCCATCTAGAGCAACCTAGCCCCTCTTCTGACCGGAGCAGTCCAGGACAGATGTTCCCACGGGTCAGCCCATGCGGGGGTTCCGGGCATGCGCATGAGAATCCCAGGCGGCTCCCTGCGGTTCTGACTCCGTGGTGGGGCTAACACCAGAGACTCCATTTCCCCTGTGGATTCAGGTTCGGAAATCTGGATTGCAGTCCAATCAGTCTCAAACTTAAGGATGCACAGCCTGCTTTCTTTTCTTTTTTCTTATTTAAAGGAAAGGGGCAGGCAGGTAGGCAGGCAGGAAGGAGAGGTGGAAGAAGCACTTTATTTTCATTAGCTGTTCACGGTGGTGGTTCCTCCAACCCTGGGTCTTGAACCCGGGACCTGGAGATGCACGTGGGACTGCTCCCAGGGTGTCCTACATCGCCCATAGCCTGCGTCCTCATGTGAGCGCTGAACAGCAGACGTGTGGCAAGACTTCACAGGGCAAAAGTGAAAACGTGGCGAATGAAAGATATGCATTCAAGGGTCAAATAACTTTCTGATTTCTCTTGTTGTTTGGCTTGGATTGTGGTCGGGAATTTAACAGTCTACCACCGCATCCTGTGAGTTTTGTGTATCCATAAAATACATGCCGAACTAGGCACGTGGCCTCTAATGTGGTGATGTGTAAATCAGGCGCCTCTCACTTGATAAATAGCACTAATCTTTAAAAACTGAAGGAACCACACACACACCTCGTTGTCCTTAACAGTTCTCTTCTGTACAGTGACACAGACTCTGAATTCGGGAATACGGCATCCTTGACAGCTCTGTGACTCACGCCTGGTTCAAGCTTCTCTCAGACCCGTGTTTTCTCCATGAGGCACATCCTAGCCGTCTTGGACTTAGGAGCACTAGACAGCACCTCGCCCCATTTTAAGCAGTGTAACACTAAAAAAAAATGCACAAAAATGCAAAAACTGTGGCACTCAGTAAATCATAAATAGGGCATGGAATGAGAGCTAAAACGAGAAGACAGAGCCGTGTTCATGGATCGGTGACTTCACAAAAGTGAGAACCTATAAATCAGGAGAATTGACTGTACACGCACACGTAATATTTATCATGGATAGTAATTCAGTAATTGACAGGCTGTCTGCATTTTTCATTATCTAAATGATAATGGAATTACCAATTTCATTTTATTGAATGAATTTTTCATTCCTATTAAATTAACATTTACTTCGTCCGATTATAAATTATAATGTGCCTTACTTTCATCTCACATTAAGATACTTGAAATAACTACACACAGAGAAGTTAAAGTTCTTTAGAAAAACTATGAAAAGGGATTGATGAAAAAGTGCACATTGACAATTTTTTTTTTTTTTGAAAGAGAAGAAGTCCAGGAAAGGAGGAAGACACATTTTCCTTTAGTTAATTGTTTATGTTTTTCCCCTCTGAATCCAGATCTCAAATCCTGGTGCTTGGGCTTTACATGGTCCACACCCCAATCATCTCAGCCACCTGAGCCACAACACCACACCCCACTCACAAAACTTAAAGCCATTATATTGTGAAGGGCAAACACACAGACAAATCAATTAGGAGAAGCTAAGTAGCTTCAGAGATTGGAAATATATTGAAATATATTCAAACCAGAGTGATAATTCCAGAATATAATAATCCCATGAGAAATACGTGGTGTGGCTTGGAACTTCCCCGATGATCTGGATTTGCAAATGAATAAATCAGGACTTGGGGAGGTTCAGTGAGGCGGTCTGGAGGGATATTGTCAGGGATAATCAAGAACTAAAACCTGGGTGTCTTTTCTCTCAACCTGAACATTTTCCACTAGAAAAGGCTACCTTCTATTATGTCTTATTGAAGCCAATCGTGTGTCCTCTAGTTATACAAATTAGGTATAATAATTATGAAAACAAGACAGAATGCTCAATCAGTAACTTAGCAATGTGTAACTTCAAAAAATTCCAATTAGTGTCGAATCCATGTCAGGCAAATGAGTCCACACATCTTTAAATACCTTTAAGCAAAAAAGCTAAAAGAGACACACAGAGAAGTCGCTTTTGAGTGAACATTTTCCTAAACTCTGTTACAAAGACTGAACATTCTTTCCAAACAGAGTATTCGAAATAAAATTTTAAAAATAATCAGTGACTATTTATACTGAAACCTGTAGGGCATTTTTCTTCTATGGTGAATCAATGGCTTTTTAAGAAATATAATTTTTTTGTTTGTTTTTTTAAGGAAAAGCACAGGCAGAAAGGAAGGCAAGTGGCAGGTAGTCAGGAAAAGAGAGGAGGAAGAGGCATCTTTATTTTTTATTTACTTGTTCACACTGATTGTTCCCCCTGGGACAGAGACTCAAACCCCGAGGTGGGTGGCTTGCTCCTTCAGAGGCGGTTGATCCCAATTCCATCCGGGCGTGCCATGTACCTTGGAATGGTTTTTTATTAAAAAAGTTCCTCGTGATCAAATAGTCTTTTTTCTGGGTGATAGTGTCAGTGGGGCTGGATTGAGGAAAGCAAGAGGTGTGGCTTCCCCACTTCTTTGTACATGGTACTTCTGTGACCGAAACTCACTTTCCCATAGTGTCACTACCAAACTCCTAGACTGAGGTTCACTGACTCAGTAAGTTTAGAGACCAAGGCAGTGCAGGCAGGAAGAGAGAAGAGGAAGAAGCATTTATTTACTTTATTTAGTTGTTCATCTCGGTTGTTCCCTTGGCCCAGGGATGCGAACCCAGGTCCTTGGGATGTTTGTGAACTATGCTGGTTGGAGGCAGCAGACTTAAGTGCTGCTTCACCAGGGTGCACCATGGGTGAGGACTTTTCATTCCCATTTTACAGGCTGGAAACTGAGAGGTTGAGAGAGGCGGGTAACCTGCTTTGGGCCACAGAGTCAGAATTCTGCTCCAAGTTCCAGGACCTGGCAGGAGCATTGAAGACTCGGAATTTTAGCCAGTATTTCAGAACCTGCTCCCTATGTGCCCGTCTCTGTTCCTGTCCCCTTTTCTTTCTTTCTTTCTTTCTTTTTTTTTTTTAAAGGAAAGTTGCAGGTAGGCATGAAAGTGAGCAGAGGCAGGAAGAGAGAGGAGGAAGTGTTTCATTTATTTTTATTTAGTTGTTCATCTTAGTTGTTCATCACGGTCCCCAGGAGGCGAATGCGAAACTGGGTCCATGGGAAGCACAATGGACTACGCTTGGCTGGAGGCGGTGGACCCAACTGCTTCTCCACCAGGGTCCACCTCTGCTCTGTGAACAAGTTCCCTGTGTAATTCAGAGATTGGGGCTCCTGAGACCAGTGGGAAAATGGAGCAGCGTAAGACTTATAACCGCAGAATTATCTTCACTTTAGGGATTTCACTAATAAAGGCCGTCTGAATCGCTCTAAGAGTTAATAACTATCATTATTCAAATGCAGCCTTGTTTACTTCACGCGCTGCTGCTGAACACTAGCTGCTTTGTCTTTCCCTCTTCTTCTGACTGCTTTCCATGCATCCATCACCCTCTGCTATGAAGCATGAAGGAACAAAAGCTCTTGCACTGTGTTCTTTAAACAGCATGTTTTGTTTTGTTATTTTTTTCTTTACGCTGTTCTCACACTAAAAAATAGCGATCAGCCTAAGAGAAATCAACTTCTTCATCACTTGGTTGCTTTACATGCAATCCATAGATGAGAAATCTCTCCAGGAAGAGACACCAGGAGACCCAAAACTACCTGCCAGTATTTCTGGCGAATTTATTAAACAGCATCGATTTCCTGCCTATTTCTGCTATTCCCTCTTATTCGTTTTCCTGTGTCTCCTTACCTTAACAACTCTCCTTGCATTTGGTAAAGGATAGTTTTCAAAAGAAATAAAATAAATTCATGGTGCTTACACAGAGAGAAAATTAAAGGCTAAGAAACCTATTTTAAGGATGATGTGATCCATGAGGAAACAGATAAGGCATTACAACCAATTATCCAAAGACCAGACACATCTGCCTGTCAGCATTACTGAAACGGATGTGCAGATGGATACACCTTCTTGAATGGAGGAGGGAAGTCAGTGGGACCTCCACCAGGTAGAATCTGTCATCGAGAGCCCAGAATTACTGGTTGTAAGGAAACAATTCCTTGCTTTCTAAGCAAACAAATAATAATCTGGAAGCCTGGTATAATGAAATATAAATATGTCTTGGAAGTTAGAGAGAGTGGATTTCTCTGCAGAAGGTTCAAGTTTCCCACCTACCTCCCCCGCCAGAAGGATCTGCCCATAGGACATTCTGAGAGTGATTCAAAGCCTGAGGACTCAGCACGCCCTGGTGGAGCAGCAGTTAGGTCGATCGCCTCTGAAGAATACAGGTCATGTACACTTGGGTTTGAGTGCTGGGTCCAGGGAGGGGAAACAGTATAAATCGCTAAATGGAAATAAAATAAAAAAGTCTGTCCACCTACTTGCCTTCATTCCTGCCTACACCTTTCCTTTGAAAAAATTGTTTTAAAAAGGAGACAGAAAAGAAACAACCAATAAAAAACCATGAAGGACTTGCTTCTCCTCTGCCCAGAGAAACGGTCTTACATTTCAGAGCTACACTTCCTCTCTATGACAGAAAATCATCCTTTATCAGCTCCAGTCTCATCATTGTGGGGTTCCTCTCCTGTGATACGACTTCAGCACGTGCAGGAGCATATTGTAAGCAGCCCATGAAAAAGTGGGGTGTGGAGAATGGATGCTGCTAAGGTTCTATGTGACCAGATGAGCCTTAGTCCAGAGACCTCCTATAGCTTCGAGTAAATATTAATGGCTGTATCATCCATGTCTACATCTGTGTCTATATCCAGATGGATGGCTAGCTAAGATAGAGAGACAAGAGAGCTAGAGAGATGGAGAGACAGATAGATAGATAGAGAGACAGTGAGATAGATAGAGATAGAGAGATAGATAGAGAGATAGATGTAGATATACTTTCCATATGAGACAGGTAACCTTTTAACTTGCAAGAGGAATAATAACATATCCTCCACAGTTTCACACTTCACATTATTTTTGCAATTCTGTCAGTTAGCTATGATTTACAGCAGACAGTGATCATCTTAGAGAATCAAGTATTCTGGAGGCTGTGCTCTAGTCTAGACCATCATTGCTTTTATTCCTTCTTTTTTTCTCTCTCTCCTTTTCTTTGACAAATGTCTTCTATTGTTCCAAGCCTGGTGTTGGAGATTCTAGGGTTAGAAAATCAAAAACTAGCATTATTCTCACGGAACTTACAGATCAGGAAAAAAGATGATTAAAAAAATCCTGCTCAAGAAATTGGGAGGACATCTGTATCTTTCACAGCTGGGATTTGTAAACAGGTGTGTGAAGCAACAGCTAACACGTCATGTCTGAAAGAACAACAAGTAGACGTGGCTCCTGGGTGTTCATTTCTGTTGTCCAGAATCCTTTGTGATGATTCCATGGTCTCTGTTGAGCACAGAGCTCTAGATTGGCTAATGAGTGTGGTTGCTGGTGAACTTTGTACTGGGTGGTGATTTTTACTCGGAAATAAATCTCTGAAGGAAGGAACATAGGTTTTTTGCATTTCAAAGGCAGACATTTAATGGTTGTCATGCCCGTGGCCTTGGATCTCTTACTGTACCTTTAAAGACATTTAGAACCTGGTATTAATGGTGGCCCAGTGACACAGCTATAGGGAGGTCCCTCTCAGTGTGACACCAAAGGAAAAGAGACAAAGGCTTCAAGCAGTCTTATTGTCCTGCTCTGTTGGAAGTTTCTCAGCCAGAGTTGAGCTTCCTGGGCACCTTTGATTTAGCACAAGAAAAGAACAGATTTGTTGAATGATAACAACAACAACAACAAAAAAAAAAACCTAGATGCTAGGCTAACTGATTTGCCTGGCCACTTAACTTTTAAATTATTTTATGATAGATTTTTATTGAGATAACATTGTTTTACAATACGCTGTAAAATGTAGGTGTGCCCTTTGTCCACTCTCCATCTAATATAGCTCAAGAATCATCAACTTCTAAGAACCAAGGTTGGGCTGGCTAGTGGAGAATTTCAGACCTACTAAATGACTTGTTATATTCTGCCACATTGTTTCCCAGATTTGGAAACAGAAGCCCAGATTTTACCTGACTTTCTTAATCGACACCTCTGACCCTCTGACGTTGGCCCCCATCCCTGTCCTGCTGTCTGGCCCTCCATGGTTCATTCCTTTGGCTTCTATGGCATGTCCTCTTCAAGAAAAGAGTTTTGTCAAGAAAGCTCTAGAGTGAGCTGAAATACAAGGTGGAAATAAAAGGAGTAGCTATTATTTCAGAGAAAAATATTGGCCCACGTATGGAATTCAGTAAGACGATCAGTTTCATCTCTTGCCCCAATTATTTAACAGTTGTCTCTGTTCAAAATTCTGATGACCAAGAAAGGGATAGGGATCAAATGTCTTATTTTGATGTTGATCTGTGTGAATGGATTAGCTAAAAAGAGGGTGATGGGAAAGAGGTGGGTGCCTACCTAGTGTTTCCCTCCATTTGGAATATTCGTCTATAATGCAGAAGAGTTATGGGATTTAACAGCACATATATAGCAGAGTTTTGACAACTTCCAATCTGTTTCCTACCTATTAAATCAGAGGCCCTTTGATTAATCTGTTCTTGTGCCTGCATAGATCACAGTAAACATAACATAGATTCTACTGCGGGGGAGGTGGAGGGATAGTTACCAGATGCCTGTTTTCTGCTACAAACATTGAAGGTTTTTGTTTCATCGGAAGAATTTTGGTAATCAGCATGATAGAAACGTTTACAGACATTCAGATGTCAGTGGTGGTAATTCTAGGAAATACTCAGAGATGGATATTTTTTGGTGTTTCTGGAGATGCTGATTTTGTATCAGAAGCGTTCAGTTCTAAAGAGTCACTTTCTGTGACCTGGCCCAGCAATGCAGACCACACAATACCAAAATGAACATTTCAAATGTTGCTTAAAAAGAAAGAAAATCCATATTCAGAATTTTTGTCTGAAGGTAAATACAAGACATAAAATTTTTACTTTTTTGTTTGCCTGTACCAGGAATGAGTTCTCAAGAGTAGAAACCTTGCTTATATGATGTCCCTGAAAATATTCTATGAATCCTAAGATGCACTTTTTTTTTTAAACTTTGTAACATCTCTGAATTAGGAGTGTGTCAAAAATCCACGTGTCAGAATGACAATAAACCACCTTCTTTTCTCTCTTGAAAGAAAATCATCTGATGCATCTTTCAGAAGTAGAATATTCAATTTGATGAAATGAAATAGATCACGAAAATGTAATAATCTGTTTTCTGTATCTTTTTCACCTTCACTATTTTCTGGTTAAATTCTACGAAGAAATAGAATCAAATCACTGTAAATGCACAACCATCATCTACATTTCAGGGAAAAGAGTCACTGTCATAGAATGGGGAAAAAAAATATTTAAGCTTCCATGAGTGTTGCTTCCATCTCTCAGAGATGTTTGATGACTAGAAAAACTTGACTCCAGATAAAAGGTGATTTTGATTTTCTTTATTTATTTTAACTTTTGCAGACTAGTGATGGTCTCCTCTCTTTCTTCCCCCATTTCTGCATACAAGAAACTGCGTGGACCATCATACAACACAACGGCTCTGACTTAGCCAGAGTTAGAAACTCCAGCCCAGAGCACCCCTACACTGGGGTTTTCCAGTACGAGGCCAGCACGGAGCAGCTGCAGGTGATGCTGTCCCGTGCAGAGCAGTGCGAGCAGGAGCTCACCTACTACTGCAGGAAGTCACGGCTTGTCAGTCAGCACGGTGAGTGACCCTGGCATCTGTCCCCCCATGCTGGTGCACGGTGCATGGACCTGCCCGGCTCCAGAGGACTTTAATTCCGCTACGGTGGTGGCATGTAGCTCTGAGGGCACACACTCCCTATATATTTCGCAAACACGACACAGTCGGCCAGGCTTCCTGGGCACCTTTGATTTAGGCAGAGATGCTTCTGCCTGCAGAAAAGAACAAGGTCAGTTTACGCTGCGCTTTGTTCCAAGTCTTGATTGCCTTCGGATGCTCTTCCTGGCCCTCCCCGGATAACTGCAGAGAAGGGCTTCTTCCTTCTGCTCCTCGGTGAGGCCATGGTTAGCCCTTACCAAGGGCAAATGACGCAGATGATTTGTTTGACCATGGAAAAGTGCCAATCCAAATATGACTTGGTTTTCTGAAAGTGATTATTCCATGTGACTCTTTGGCAGCCACTGCTGGTGGCCTCTGGGTCTAAGTGAAAATTAGAACAGGCTGCTGGGAATACTGGCTATTCTGTAACTCAAGTAGGAATTAGGAAACCGTCTCCACTCTTCCTTTCTTTCTTTGTAGAATAACCATCTGTGCTCCTAAATTCTGTCATGGGTGTTGAATTTTCTCCCTTTTGAAAACATCGCACTGTGTGAGAATATTTCTCATTCTGCCTTAAGGTTGGTGTGCGTGACCTAATTCTTAAAGTTCTAGCAAAATCTTTCAGTTGGTCTTGCAGCTGGCCATTGCTTCATCTCTTCTGTCCATCTGATATGTAACACAAGGCATTCATCTTTATGAAGAAAATGAACCTTTTCACAAAGACTGAGTTCATCATGATTCTATCCTATTAAAGAAGCGCCGGTAGATTCCCACTATCCACCTGTTCAATACAAACTCTTCCGTCTGGAGACCTGAACTGCATATTCTAGACCCTTCCTGCTCACATACCTCCGTACCACCCCCAACACGCTGCTCCTAACAGGAATGCTGAGGTGTCACTTCCTTGAGAAATCAGAGAAGATTCTAACACATCTGCATGTTGGTTAGGGGGTCACTCCCCTTTGGGGTCTTAAGAGACCTTGGAGTTCCCAGTAGAATGAGAAGTTGTTGTTTTTTTTCATTCCTTTGTTTTTCACAATTTACTGTAATTTTAGACAAATTACAAAAAAGTGTATCAAAAGAATACCACATCATAAATGGAAATCAGTGTCTGGATAGAATACCTTAAATTTGCCACCAACAGAATAAGAAGACTTTTTAAAGAAATATGTTTCATACGTGACTATCATATGTCATATGGCTCATGTGGACAATTTTGAATGCTGGGTATAACATTTGAAGCTTTCTTTTCCAGTTAGGCACCTTTCCTATTTATTCACCTATATAGTCGGTGCTTTTGCCCTTATGCCTGAATTCCAGCCTTCCCTCCTCTTTTCTCTCCTCCTTTGTCGTCTTTTTCAGAATGTCCTCATTTGGCTTTTACTCCTCCAAACCCTTCCCATCCGGGGCACGCGACTCATCCCCTTAGGACCTCAATCCACTGCGAATGACCATCAAATAGTTGTTGTGCAAAGAGCAGAAGATTTAAAGGTGGATAGTAAGTGAGCAGAGGATTTAAAGGTGGATAGTAAGTGAGCAGAGAATTTAAAGGTGGATAGTAAGTGAGCAGAGGATTTAAAGGTGGATAGTAAGTGAGCAGAGGATTTAAAGGTGGATAGTAAGTGAGCAGAGAATTTAAAGGTGGATAGTAAGTTCCAGATCACTCACTGATTAGCTGTGGAACTCAAATGGATGAATTTTTGTCAGTCTTTGTTTTCTCGTGGAAATGGGACCAATGACACCAGCCTCCCAGGGGCACAGTGACGTTTGGGTGGCAGATCTTGTCCAGAGAACCTGGTGTGAGCAATTCTTCTCCCCAGCTCTCTGTGCATCATGCTTATACCAGCTTAGAATGCAGCTGACACACCTGTTATAGGCAACTGATTGTCCAGAGTTGCTTAAATGGAATCTCAGCAAAAAAAAGATAGGCAAAGCAGAATTGTATTCCAAGAAGAATGAGAACCAGAATTTTAGAAGGGTAAAGGAAGACTATGGAACAAGATTAACTGAGTTGCTTAACTAGAAAAGAGACAAAAGGAAAGACAACATTAAAGTCACACATGAGTCAAACTCCAAAGGCGCCAGGAAGCAAAATCCCTGAGGCATCAGCGGGTAAATGACCACACAAAGGAAAGGGGTGAAGGAAGCCGGACTCAGGGCCAGTGATGCCAAGCACCTTTTTTGAAGGCACCCCAGATGTTTCATCCAGATCTGAATTGAGAGCTGCTGGTAAAGAGGGCTGAGGAAGATGGGATGATGATGTGTTAAATACACAGATGGTTCCAGGTCTGGGACCCTCCAATCCACCGAGAATGAATTTGAGGCGGAAAGCTGAAAAGAGAACAGTTTGGATTTTGAGGTCACAGGAAAAAATGTATGGGGAGAACAGACTGTTTACATGTACTGTGTTTAGATCTTGAAGGTAGAACAGTTTCGATGTATAATGGTACCATCTCTGTGGGTGGATCAAGCGGAATCTAAGATGAAGAGATGTTTTCAGCAGGCTGTGACTCTGCCCTTCAGCACGTTGGAAGTAAATCATGAGCACTCAAGTTATTTAGCATTTTTTTAAAGTGGAATGTTCTGCCATGATTACTGATATTTTATCATTTTGATCATTAGTTTTAAAACACTTCTCTTGATTTTTTAAATTCTGTCTTATTTAAATTCTTGGAGATACTTTGAAAAGTATTGAATGGAGCCAAAAGTATTTGGTACCTTGAAAACAGTCAGTAATTTCTATTTTATAGGATGCTAGGAAAGTTAGATGTGAAAATATATTCAATATTTAGGAATAGTGATTTCCTTTCTCTTTATGAGCACAAGGTTTTAAGTTGAAAGTATGACAATACAGATGTTCAAGTAAGTTGTATCTTCTGCCACATTATCATGCAATATAAAAAATGAAGAAGATTCTTGATATTAAGGTCTTTAAGTGTGAGCTTCTGATAACTCCTTGATTTTTGGCATGGTCCGGTATGTATGGTGATGGGAGAGATGCTGTCAGTAGGTGGGATCTTATCTAATAGGATAAGTTACAAAGGGCATTGTCATTTGTAAATAAAGAAGACATTAGTAAAAGTTCCAGATTTTGAGTGGCATTCACAGTAAAATCCACAGAAAAATGTTCAAGTGCCTTCGAAGTGTTGATTTGATGTCACATTCTTCTCATGCTCAGATTGTCAAATGACTATGATGTTTTTCTAAGACAGATGTCCTACATACCTCAGCACTTCTTCGAAAATTTCTCACCTAAATGTTCTATTCTTTGCTCTTTTTCTTTGGCATTGTGTTTAGTTTTAACTGTGAGCAGGATCTGGTATCTAAACATTTATCATAGAAACCAATGCTTTGGGTTACAGGAAACTTTGCTTTTAAATGTAATATTTGCTTGAGGCATAAAAATTGCTCAGTGTTATTTCTGTAGTCTCCAAATAAATAGCCACCCCATCAAATGGAAGAAGAGAATGTATACTTTCCAATATATCTCAGTCATGACAAGGGACTGCCTCATCATGCCTAACATTTGATAAACAGCTGGTGTGTTTTTAGCTGATAAATAAGATAAATCGCTGACTTTACATAACGCTCTATAATGTCTTAAGGGGCAGTCATGATCTTAAATCAATTTTGTTGCTGTTAATTACTGTGATTTATATTTTGATGCCTTCTTGCAGAAATTATTTTTTTTAAAGACATTTCACGTATGAATTGTTCTCAGTACATTTTCTTTTACTCTCATGCCCAAATTACATAGGAACTTCTAGTTTCTTTTCTGCTGAAGGAAAATATATCAACCATTTAAGCTTTAAGAATACAATTTTTAAGAGTTTTTAAAGGACATGCCATCCGTTACAAGGCTTGGAATATCATAGCACCAAATTAATCTTTTTCTTTCTCCTTTTAATCGTTTTTAATGATTTGGGAAGAAGAAGAATTTTACTGCGATGGAAGACCGTGGGTATAAAGCAGATGTCACATTTTCTCACATTTATCTTTCAGATGGAACTCCTCTGAGCTGGTGGGTTGGAAGAACGAATGAAACACAGACTTACTGGGGAGGTTCTTTGCCTGATACTCAGAAATGTGCTTGTGGACTAAAGGGGAGCTGCATCGATTCTCAGTATGACTGCAACTGTGATGCTGACCGGAATGAATGGTGATTTCCATATGATTTTTTTCTTGTAAAATGAAGTGAATCTTTAAAAATTAGTCACTCAGAAATATGAAATTCAAGACAGATACTGAAGGAATTAGTACAAGGAACAACTTAGATAGATTTGAATGAAATGTATTATAATCAACTTAAGTCCTAAATATTAAGATCAGTGTCTTTTTGTTTGAATTTTTTCGTACTAGACCATAAGTCATGTACATCTTATTCTTGTGATAGGATATAATAGAGGCATCAGTTTCCCATCTCCTAGTCATTGTAGGTCAGTTATCATTCCCTTTTAAGTGACATGTAACAAATTATACTATTATTCTCCAGATATATTTAGAACCAGTAATAACTGAAGCATATTTCTTCAATAACCTGCTGATGAAAACTTTAAACATGTAAACTTATAATTTCCCACACTTATTTTTACATTTAGTTCTTTAAAGTGCCAGCCATCTCCCAAAGAATTCATGTTCTGATCATCGTATTTTGAAAAAAGAAATCTACAACTTTTTAGGGATTTGAAAATTAAATTAAAAATATTCTATAAGTGGAGGTTTTATGTGTCTGTTTCCTGTTGACAAATTAAAACATATATATGTTTATTTTTATATATTTTAGACTATAGTTGGAATGTATATTGATTTTATTTATAAAGTAAAAATATTTTTAATTTTTTTAATATTTGTGTTTCATCCTAACAAATATATATATGTTTATATATATTTATATATTCACTAAGCAGGTAGATCTGTACAGAAGCATTATTTTAAAAATGGTAATAGTCACTCTGGCTGTAAATATAATTGATTTAGTTATAAAATGAACATTAACTTCAATGAGCAATTTACTGTTTAAGTACAACTTCTGATTGTATGATATCTAATTTATTTATTTGACAATTATCAAGACTAGGCTATATCAAGAAACAGGCTCTTTAAGATATCCTAGAAGGAAGCATCTATATTTTTAGTGTTACATGTTTTGGTATGAATTCTCTCTTAAACGCCAATTTTTCAAGATTTCTAGACATTTTTTTCTCACTGTCTACACACACACATACACCCCTGCACAGTAATATTGTATGTGAATAAAATGTTAAGAGCAATGCTTCATAGGGGGGAAAAATCCTAACCTAATCACCTAATAACTCTCCAATGCTTCTATAACATATTTATCAAAAATAACTAAAAATAAGATTCTGAAGCCTATTGAATTCTGCCTGTGGTGATACAGCTTGAATAGACTAATCTTCCATCAGATAACATTTTTCACCCAAGGGAAAATATTTATAAAAACACCTGTTTAAAGTAAGTGGAAAACCACTAAATGTAGGCAGAAACTGCCAGCCAGCCTCAGGAGCCTTTCATCCCTGAAAGAAGGGAACTGACGTGGGTGAGATGATGTTTAATATGCCTTTTCTCTCGAGGGTATTCACCAGACCACATGCCCTGGCTGGTGAGAACTCGGAGTTTTGCTTTTTCTTGTGTTTTACACTTGAGCTATTAGAGGACAGGGTTTAGATCTGCCAGAATGCCTGGAAAAGGAGGAGGGAGTGAAAATTCCAGAAAGGAGAAAACCTCCTGGGGAGAGTCTGCCATTCAGCTCCCCCCAGATGCTTAGGTGAACTCTGAACTGCATACGCCCTGGGGAAATGTCTAGAAATCAGGCAAGAGCCCACAACAGAGAACTGAAGAAAGTATACAGGATTTCAATGGCTACTAACAGAGGAGAATTTGAAGCTTAAGTCTCATTCCTTGGACCCGGCTTTGTAAACCCCTCCACTTTCCATGGAAATGACAGAAGAGCCACCTCTTTACAGAAAGTCTATGTCCTAGAACTGAGTATGATGGAAAACGAAGAGCAAAACTGACACAAGCTTGCCCTAATGAGGCAGAAAACCAAGCCTCTACAACTTACTGTGATGAGACTGTAATTTAACTGCCTGCGAAAGCAAAAAGGAAGCCCCCAGAGAATAACAATCCAGAGTCTCTACAGTGGATCAGCAATCATGTCCAGAACATTAGAATAATTATTGCATATCCCAAAAAAGATTAAACTTTAATTCAAAATCAAGAAAATAAAAGCAGTAATTAGAACTAGTCCCCAAAACACTGATGTTTGTTTAGCAGGTAAAGATGTTAAAGTGCCTGTTGGAAATATGTCTGAAGACATAAAGGTAAAAGTCATCGTAATGAGTGCAGAGAAGATATTCCACACAGATAAGTGAGAACTACATTTGAGAAGCAAACATAATTTTGAAAATGGGAAATTACAGCATTAGTGAAAAATTCCCTGGATTTGGGTTTGAATTCATATAAAATATAGCAGAACGAATCTTCATTAAACCTAAAGGCAGACCAATGGAAGTTACTCAGTCTGCAGAACGGGAAAATTATGAAAGAAAAATTAACAAAAGCTTTGTGGTCCCTGGGAAAAGTAACAGCAATGTAACAGGCAAGAAATTGACTTGTCTAAGAATAAGAAATGAAATTACACTAAAAATATTGTGTTTGTGAAAAAATGGCTGAAAAGTCTTACATTTGTTTGATAAACATCAGTGATAGCCAGCCTTCAAGATGGCGCCCAATGACCCACTCTACCTGTTATCCACGCTATTATGTCATTTCCTCCCCTTGAGTGTTGCCTGGACCTTGTGGCTAGCTTCTACTGAAGAGAATAAGGTAAAAGCAATGACACGTCACTTCTGTGATTAGGTTACAAAAAACTGACTCTAACTTGCATGCAAGTCTCTGACCTTTCTAGCTTTCTTGTTTTGATAGAGCATTCTGACAGGTTGTCAGCTGTCTAGGAGAGAAATCCATGTATCAAGAACTCAAGGGTGGCCTCCAGCCAGCAACTGATGACTAACAAACCCGCAGTTCAGCAACTGGCAAAGAAGACAACACTGCCAACAACCACAAGTGAGCTTAGACACAGAGCTCTCCCGTTTAAGCACTGGGATGACCACAGTCCTTCCCAGCACCTCACCAAGAGTCTTGTGAGAGGCCCTGAGCCAATGGATTCCTTTCAGCCATGCCCAGACTGGGAGATCATAAAGGTTGTTTCAAGACACTAAATTTCAGGATGAATTCTTAGGTCATAATAGAGAGCCAATGCAACTTCACTGTACAGACTCCAGAAACTAGGAGTTTCTCCCACGGAATAAAACCAGAGAAAATGGAAACCTTGCTTTAGTGTTCAGATTGTTAAAAACCAATGATAAGGTTGAAGAAAGTAGGTTGGGAGGCTCTGGTGAGACACATTCCACACAACAGGACAAGGATACAAATGAAGGCTGATTTCACCTCAGAAGCACAGGTCAGAAAACCACCGAATGATCTCTTTAATGTGCAGAAAGAGAAAGCAGTGTCAGACTAGAATTCTATACAGGTGTCCCTTGGTATTGGTGGGGGATTGGATCCCCGACCCCCAAAGATAACAAAATGCAAGATACTCAAGTTCATATTTAAATGACTTATTATTTGCATATAACCTATGCACATTCTCCTGTACATTTTAAATCATCTCTAGATTACTTACAGTACAAATAGGATGTAAATGTTATGTCAATAGTTGTCATCCTGTATTTTTCAGAAAAAAATGATGGAAAGTTAAGTCTACATTTCAGTACTGATAGAATCATGACAGCCCTGGGCACACAGTACAGGTTTTCGGAATCCAGAAACTCAGCAGGCTAACAGTATTGAAACAAAATATGTTTTGAAACAAATGTTTTCAGAAATGCAGGTGAAGTCAGATCCTTTTCTGTTAAAATAACTGCTGAGAAAATGTGTTGCCAACAGAACTGTGTCATAAAAAAATACTAACAGAAGCTCCTGAGGCTAAAGAAAAGAAACCCCGATAAAATCTCAGATCTTCTGGAAGAAATAAAGAGCGCTAAAAATTGTGACTGTATCTGGAAAGACAAAAGCCAGTATTCATTCTTCTCTTATTTAAAAAAAAAGGAACACCTTTAATTGCATTTTAAAGTTTATAATGCAATTGCAATTTCAAATATATTACAACAGTAGCAGACACGAATAGGTGTGCGTGCGCGTGCGTGCCTGTGCGTGTGCGCGTGCGTGCGTGTGCGCATGTTGGGGGCGGGAGCATGAAAGATGTTATCCTGTAGTAAGCTTTTGACGTGTTATAGCAATGCCAAATAAAATCTAAGTAGACTGTGATAAATTAAGGATGCGTTTTTGCAATCCATAAAGCAAGCATTAAAATACAACAAATACACAGAGCTATAAAATGAATGAAAGATAACACTGCATTTAAAAAAAAATATGGAGTAAACCAAGAGGAGGCGAGATAGGGGAAATAGAAACATAAAGACTATGACAAAAGAAGAAACAGGTACTAGAATGGCAGCCCTAAAAACACAATGGCGATCATCCTTCTAAATGTTAGTAACCATTTCATTTAAAAGATAGAAAATGGCAAAATGAATTTAAAAAAAAAATGCCTAAAGTACATCTTTTGGTAAAAATAATATACTCCTCTTCTACAAAAAATAAAAACCACCAACTATAGGCTGTCTGCAAGAGACTTTAAAATGGGGCCACATATTTATAGGCTCAGATGAGCAATTTAATCCTCACTCTGGTGCGTGTGTGTGTGCGTGTGTGTGCACGCACTTGTGTGCAAATTTAACCACATCTTAGCTTGGAAATACACTAAGGACAATGGTTTATTTTAGAATTCTGTTAATCAGAGTAATTTTAGGAATGTTGTCGCTGTTACTATTTTTTAGGACCAATGACACTGGATTCCTTTCCTACAAAGAACATCTGCCTGTAACTAAGATCGTGATCACAGACACAGGCCGACCGCATTCAGAAGCAGCGTATAAACTGGGGCCTCTACTTTGCAGAGGAGACAGTAAGTGCTGAGTGTGTTGTAAACATATCTGAGGGCAGAGCCGCTCATGAATCATGTTTCTGTCATCTAATAATTCGTCAGACTTTTTCAGATGGTGTCTGTGTGCATGTGCAGTGTCTGAACTAGTCTCTAGCCCACAACTAGAATAAACTCTGCAGGGCACAGCCATCCATGCTGGCCGGTACACAGGATTCCAAGACAAGGCAGCCACTGAGCTTCTTGATTTGATTGACTCGTAAACACATTTCCGCATTCCTGGCTGTCTGCGTGCTTTATCCCGAGAGGACAGCCTGTGTGCCACATCCACTGCCTTGTTACCAATTTATTTATTTACATTTCCTCCTATCGGGCCTGGGATGAAATTACATCAGCGGATTCAAATGTCAGTTGAATCAAATGTATTTCAACTTTTAATGTAAAATGTTTTTCCTTTTGTGTGTGTGTATTTAAATCAATAGGACATGCTGTTTGTATATTCAGTGTATTAACCCTCTAGACCAGAATTTTTAAATTCAAATGTATTTCACAGAAATGATTTATTCCCAACAGGGAATGAAATGAGCATATGTATCCATTCGTACCTCTCTGAAACAGGTTAGAAACTGATGTGTTAATTTATTTATTCTTCTAGTTATTTCCAGAACTTAACATAAAAAGGCAGAAGAAATATGTATTTACATTAAAAGTAAACCGTAAAATAAAATTTAAGTCCAGGGGTTCAACAGAAGAAGAGATGATCTGACAATTCAGACAGTTTACGGAGATTCATAGCAGAAGTTGCTTAGTTAAAAAGCAAAGATGATACCAGCCTATAAAAATTTATATGTACATTGTAAAAAACTATCGGCCATTATACCCACCATCCCTAATCTTTTTCATCTCTTCTTTCATTCTGCTAGCAGGCCATATACAATCACATGAAGATGACATAGGATATTTCATGGAGAGAAAAATTATGTGCAAAGAGATGAGGCTGTAAACTCAGGGGTACATCCAGCAGAGTGCAAGGATTTTGTGTGATGATGGAGAAATTGTTCTATACATCACATGCGCTTTTCACTGCTGGCTCTGAGATTAACCCTTCGTGGGCCCAGGTTGACTTCCTCACCACCCCACTCCCTCTGTTCTACTTGCCACAGTCCCTGCGGAAGTCTGCTTTGTCTTGAGTTCTCTACCCCCTCTATCTTTCAGTTTCTTTCTTGCAAATTAACTTATGTGAACTTGAATTTAAGCACACACTTAGAGCAGTGAGTCTCCTTCTAAGGCAATTTGCATCCCTCCCTCCCCTCCTCAGTGAACAGTGGGCAATCACTGCAACATTTTCAGTTGTCACAATTGGAGACAATTGGGTTGAATACTATTGGCATCTAGTGGGAATAGCCAGGAATGCTAGCCTACATGGCATCATAGCCCAACATCCTACAATGCATAAAACAGCCCTCAATAACAAAGAACTTTCTAGTTCAAAATGTCAGTGGTGCTGAAGTTGAGAAACTAGACTATTGATTGAACTCATGTGACCCTGGTGATGCAGTGGGAGGGTAAGTGCATTAGCAGTAAGGATTTACAAATAGCTCCAAGTCATTAGAAACCTGCTAATTCATCTCTGACTTACATACTTGAGAGCTTTCCATGGCCTTCTTCTCTCCTGCATCTGTTTTAGGCTTGAGACTCACCCTCACAGGAGGACGTCAGGGCTGTTTTCTGCACAAGGGGCTCTTTTTTAATTTTCTTACCTGGAAGAGCAATGACTGCAGAACAATAAATGCCCCCCTCTTCTCTATCGGGGACCCCCTCAACCATTAAAGTGCAATGTCCTAGGAATATTTTTTCCCCTCATTCCAGGTGAGGTAGACTGGGCCGACATGGGGCTTCTAGATCTGGGATTATGCACAATAGGTCTTTTGTCTCAAAGGAAAGCTATGTGGACGTTATCCTAAAGACAGTAGGACTGAAACATGGAATAATTTAAGACTGAGAAATGCCTTCATTCTCATGATTCAAGTGAACTGGTCTGAAGACCAGTTATAAACCTAAAGACCAGCAGAGATCTTTCACATAAGACAAGGACAAATGATGAGGACTTGAACAAGGCAGAAGGGCTCACCAAAGAGATAAACTCAATGATTTAGAAGAGTTGAGAGTAAAAGGATGAACTCCAGCTTTCTGTCTTGAATAAAACTGCTAGTGACCTTCATTAAGACCATAAGGATGCTGGTGACCTTCACTGAAAAAAAAAAAAGGATGGTGTTACCCCTTAGAGGAGAAATTTTTAGATTTTTAACAAAAATTTAGGGCTATAAGGATAAATACTATTTTAATTTTCACATGTAAAAAATAGAGATTTGAAAATGTTATATTTGGCATGTATTTCTAAGAAAGAAAACAGAAACTGTAAGTAATCAGACCAAATAAGCAAAAATGAACTTGAGACCTGGTGCCAGTTATAAACTGACTTGTAATTAGTCAAGATTGTTTTTCTAAGTTCTTCTCATTTTTTTTAAATATAGGAGCATCTGAAATTCCCTGTTACTGCTACTATTGTTATTCAGTGTCAGAAGTTAGGGCTAACATTGTCAGGTATTTGATCTAAAGTATAAAAGATATGAATGATAAAGCAGGTTTTAAAGCAGGTTTACAGTTTAGTAAATATAATCTGTCCTTCATGAATTCATTTAACTGAGTATGGAACTGTTTTTTAATAAAGATATGTAAAAAGTAGATGACAAAATTCAGCATATTATGTATGAGAAAAAAAAAACTAAGCAAACTAAGAACTGAAGAGAACTCAGCATTTAAATGGTATCTCTGAAAATCTCTCAGTTAATGTCAAACTAAATAGTCAATGAGTTAAATGATTTCCCTCTAAGATAAGGATCAAATCCAGCCTGCTACATTTATCTCTCCTATTCAATATCATACTTGTGGTCTTTGCACAAGTAATAAATCAAGAAGAGGAATTTAAGGCATAGAGATCAGAACATAAGAAGTAAAATATTTCTACAGATTGGCATGGTTTTCTAGATAGAAAATCCCTAAGTATTACTTCTAAGAAAGAGTTTCGCAAGACCACAGGATGCAAGGTCAATCTGAAAAAAATAAATTGCATTTATATATGCTAATAATGAAAATCTTTAACTTGAAATTTTAAAAGTAACTTACACAGTGGCACCAAAAATATGGACAACTTAGGTAAAAAATTGAGCGGATATTAAAAAACATTCATGGGAAATACTTAAGAAAAATGCACAAAATATACCATCCTCCTGGATTAAAAGAGCTGAGATTGAGATGTCAGTTTTCCTCAAATTGATATGTAGTTACAGTACAATCCTCAGCAGAATGCCTCATGTGTTCATTTCTTGTTTTTGGTAGAACTTGGTACGATTATTCTAAAATGTATATATAGAAAAGCAGAAGCACTAAAACTATAACTAAAACTTTTCAAAAATTAAATCAAGTTGGATATTTGTGCTTCCTGATTGTAAGACTTTTTATGTAACTACAGAATTGAAGACAATGTGGTATTGCCATCAATATAGACAAATATATTAGAATAAAACAGAGCACCGGGAAGGAAACTTGCACACACACACACACACACACACACACACACACACACACACACACACATATATATGTATACATATATATACATATATATATTATAATACAGATACACTACATAATATAATACAAATATCTATGTAATTGATCTTTGATCAAGCTGTCAAGGCAGCTCATTGGAGAAAAGATGGGCTTTGTTTTTTGTTTTTTGGTTTTTTTTTTCTCTTAAGAAGCAGTGCTGGAAACGTTAGAATCTATTTGTAAAAATAAAATGGAAAAGAAACTCTTCATTCCATACTTCAAAAATTAATTCAAGATTATTCATAAGCTTAAATGTAAACCTAGAAAAATAGAAAGTCTTCTGTAAGAAAATACAATGATCATGGGGTAGGCACAGGTTTCTAAAATACAGTTTCAAAAACCTAACATTTTGAAAAATGAGAAAAAGCTTTCACTAAATTAAAAAATATTTTTAAAATCACATTGTTAAGAAAATGAACTGCAGACTGGAAGCAAATATTTGCAAAATATTTTCCTGTTAAAGGCTATAGGATATATAAAGAACTCTTTCACAGTGCAATTAGAAATACTCAAATTAAAAGATGGACCAAAGATTTGTACCTACCCGTCATCTGAAAAAATATATAGAATTTGAAATAGGATGTATAAAGAGCCTACACATCATTCATAATTAGGGAAATGTAAGATAGTATCACAATGAAATCTATAAGAATTGAAATGACTAGAATTATAAGAACAAAAACCTGACAATACTAAATGCTGGTGAGCATAGAGGGTGACTGGGAGCCCCATACATTCCTAGTGCAAATACAAAATAGCCCTTTGGGAAATAGTTTCGCCAGGTTTTTCTAAAGTTGAATACATTTATCATGTGGGCCAGCAGTCTCACTGCTAAGTACTTACCCAAGAGAAATGAAAAGTCTATACCGAAGGGTTTCTCTTGGCTCTGTTCACTATTGATAGTCTCCTAAAATTGGAAACCAACAAATACCTATCAATTAGTGATGGATAAAAGATCCCATGTCCTGTGGTGCCTCCATACTGCATAATGGAACAATACTAAATTAAAAAAAAATGCACTGCCAATACATGTAATAACATGCAAGAATCTTGCATTATACTAAGTGAAAGAAGTCCAACTTAAAAGATTACTTCTGGATAATTCAATTTCTAATATAGTCTTGAAAAGGCAAAACCAGGGGAACAGAAAAAGGATCTCAGTTGCTAACATTTTCTGGGTGAAAGGAACTCAGTAGGGGAGAACAGGTGAAGGAAAGATTCTAGATCTTGAGTGTGTTGTGGTGACTTTGTAGCTTTCTGCCTGTCGAAATTCCTGGAGCTATATATAAAAAATACACTCTCTTTTATTCTGTTCCAAGTCCCCTTCAATACATCTGACTCAAACAAAACAAAAACCACGTTTAGCTACATGATGGCATGAAGAGCTATGGGTGCTTACATTTTTTAAGACCTTCTTGCTTTAGAGCAGTTACAGGCTTA
This sequence comes from Solenodon paradoxus, assembly GCA_004363575.1. NCBI lineage: Eukaryota > Metazoa > Chordata > Mammalia > Eulipotyphla > Solenodontidae > Solenodon > Solenodon paradoxus. The sequence goes on from RJWH01000927.1 coordinate 178,201, forward strand.
CAACAAAGTTGAGAGGAAGAGATTTCCCATATGTTTCTAGCCCCACACATGCTTAACCTCTCATCCATTCATTCACCAGGATGGTGCTTTTTTTTTTTTTTTTTTTTAACTCAAGGGTGAGCTTGCTTAATTTTAAAATTGAGTCATAAAAACTACCAAAAGTCATAAAACAGAAAAGGTTTTAGAAACAGAATCTTGCAGAATACCTTTCTGATTTCATTTGTCATTTCAAACAAAAGATTCAAAGAGAATAATCACAAGGGAACATATGGGTTTGCCAGTTAACAGAAAGTTTCTTAGTAGGAGACTCATCTGTATACTTACTCTCCCAGAGCAGTGGGCACATCTTCATCGTCGAGGCACCATCAAAAGCCTTCTGGACCAACAATTCCTCAACTCTAGCATGGGTGAAAATTAGCTGGAGAGCATGGCACCTGTAGTTACAGTATCTTCAGAACTTGACCCAAATGCTTAGGAGAAAGTAGATAAGTCCAGTCTTGACACACAGGGTTAAATGGTATTCCAATGCCAATGTTATCCATTAGGAAGACATCTACAGGGAGCTTCCCCTTCTCCTGCAGGTCCTACAACTCAAAGAAATTTTATGGACCACTGAGAGCATCTGGCTCCATGTTCTCTTTTCTTTCTTTGCCTCTTATGCTAAATCTTCCTAATCCTTTTATAAAACCAAGAGCTTCCCCAGTCAGATTCAAACCCTTCCTTCATGAATCCTTCCACAGGTCTCTAGAGGGCTTAGTCCAGCATCTCCAAAGAATGCTGAACACATTACTAAGATATATTTCTCATACTGGCTTTTAATTATTTTTGAACCTCTCAAGAGCAAGGCCCATTGCTCATTTATTATTATGTTCCTGACACCTAGTACATTACCTGTTACCTGAAAGATAATCAATAAATAGCAGTTTATGAAAGAATGAGACTGCTCCATCATGTACAGCTCGAGAAACATATGGCTTGTGAATTATTCAAAGGGACAGGAATACGTTTTTGATTGCATAAGCAACTAAGGGATATGCAAATACATACTTTTAATGAAATGAGTTTATATTGAAAGTCTGCTTAAAAAAATCACAGGGTACAGAGTAACTGCTTTCATTTCTCATCAATACACTTGAGTTTGGGGGCAGTGAAAGTACTTTCATACAAGCACGTGCATTTACTTCATATTAATACTTTTTGATTTTCACTCTTAACAATAGAAGACTGTACTTAGCAATTATTGCACCTTTATAAAACTGGAAAAACTTTCTAATTTTTACAGAGCAAAGATGTTTTGTGTCCTGTTTCAGTTTGTTTTCTGTCCTTTTGAAAAGACTTTCATTACTATTCATTGATATTCAAGAGACACAGATGTGAGGGAATAAAATTTTTCTAACACTTTCAAAAGACTTCCATTTTTTTGAGGCTGGGAATTCTGGTAATTCTCAGAACTCCAATAACATCCTTTTGTGAGTTTTATGTACATAAATTGCCTTTTTTATTGCTTTTTGATATGGTCATTATAAAAATTTTAGATACACAGAAATGTCAAAGAGTATAACAACCATCAAGAGCCATACAATGCAGAAATAACGATTAATACCAGTGAATATTATCTAGGTATCAGCAGGTCTCCCTAGGTCAGGATTTCCCAACCTCGATTCCGTTGACATTGGGGTCAGGTAATTCCTCAATACGGTTGAGGGCTGCTCCCTCGGATTGAAAACAGCCCAGGTTGAGAGCCACTGTTCTAGACAGAAGAATAAAAAGAGATTTAGAAGTAAATTTGCAAAACTTCAATTAATTGAAATGGAGAAAAGAGTAAAGCTCGTTGAACCCAATGAATTGCTTTATATCATTTATGTTACTAAGAAATACTCAACTTGAATGATCCTGTCAAAACAAAAGATTATGGACGTTTTAAAAGGTTATAAAGTCACTTGGTTTTATATTAAACTCATTTTAATTTTGAGACATGATTGATCTACTTTGAAAAATTGAAAAATTAGCACTCATCTAATCCGTTTTTCCTTCCCCTGCCTCCTATATTTTGCCAGTTAGGCTATTATTTTTACAGCTATTCATTTGTTAATGCTCACCACTTCTCCTGTCATCAGAGGCTCTCCAGTCTTGAATGATTTTTACTTGGTTTATATCTCCTTGAATTGTATTCTCAGATAGTTGATGTTTGTTTTTGTCTGTTCTTCTGAAAGACTCAGGAGTTTTACTTTTCCCAAGTTTGCATATGCTTGAGAATGCTGGTTTTTTTTGTTGGTTATTATTACTGCTGGTTTTGACTTCAGACTCTAAAACCAGCTTGTTTGATTTAATTTTGGTTTTGTATTATTTTTTGATAACTTTATGGAGATAACAATGCACATGTGCTACAATTTACCCCTAACATATACAAATTAATCATATTTAGTATATTTGATCATTTTAGTATATTGGACAAATTTGTGAAACCACCATCACCTTTTTAGAACATTTACATCATCCATGCAAAACCTGTAGCCATTTACAATTTCTCCCCACTTCTCTCTCAACTCCACCCTACCTCAGTCAACATTTAGCAGAAAACACAAAATATGCAGTCTCTGTGACTCCTTTCTTTCCTCACCATGAGATTTTGCCAAGCTTTATCCACCTTGTCATTTGCATTGATTGTTCATTCTTTTCATAAGCAAGCAATATTGCACTTTATGAAGACACCATGCATAATAGATGATTGATAGGTTCATTCCACTTTGGAGCTATTACAAATAATGCTATGAACATCTATGAATACACAGTTTTTGAAAACACATTGATTAATTTACATATGTCAAATCATCCTTGAGTCCTAGGGATAAATCCCCATCAGTAATGGTGAAGATCCTTTTAATGTCCTACTGAATTCCGTGTGCTGGAATTTTCTTGTGGAATTTTGCATCTGGAGCTGCTGAAGATCCAGAGACTCGTATAAAGTATGAAAAGCTCCTGAGCTTTCCCCTGAGAGCCTTAGGGACCAACTTCACCTGATGCCTCACTCTCTCCAATTTCTTTCCTTTTTTAAAAAAATTTGTTTCAATTGCAGTAACTTTGATTTTACACATTAAAATAAGCTCATATGTGTAGGTTCCCCATCTGTGCAGTTTCCCCTTTCCTCAGATATATATCAACACACCCTGCCTCTACCACATCACCATGTGTTCTTCACCATTGTCCAGTGGGCTCCACCACCACTTGGCCCCTAACCCCCATCGCATTCCCTCTTGGTAACCTCAGTTCTGTTGCAAGTGTCCAAGGGTTGGTTTGGTCTCATCTGTTCCTTTGTTTTATCTATTTACCTTCCACCTATGAATGAGGTCATCTGGTATTTATCTTTCTTCTTATTTCACTTAGCATCATCCCCTCTAGATTCATCCATGTTAATTTCAATGACAGGATTTCTCTCTTCTAAGGGCTCTGTAGTATTCCATATATATGATATATAATATATAAGTGTGTATAGATATGTGTGTACGTATATATCTATTTATCTATCTCACATCTTAGTCCGTTCATCTGATGATGTGGACACAGGTAGTTTCCAGTTCTTAGCTGTTGTGAATAGGGCTGCAATAAACATGGGGGTGCATAAATCTCTGTGAATTGGTGTTTTTGTGTCTTTTGGGTAAATACCCAGAACTGGATGACAGGATCATGTGGGATTTCCATATTCAGCTTTTTGAGATCTCCACACTGTTTTCCGTAGGGGTTGTACCGATTTGCACTCCCACCAACAGTGTAAAAGTGTTCCCTTTTCTCTACATCCTCGCCAGCATTTATTGTTTCCAGACTTTTGGATGATAGCCAATCGCTTAGGTGTAAGATGATACCTCATTGTAGCTTTGATTTGCATTTCCCTGATGGCCAGCTAGTAGGAGCATCTTTTCATGTTCAGGTTAGTCATCTGTATGTCCTCTTTGGAAAAATGTCTCTCCAACTTCTCTTCCTATTTTTTGATTGGATCACTTGTTTATCTGTTATTGAGTTTTGTGAGTTCTTTGTATATTTTAGATATTAAGCCCTTGACAGAAATATGAAATGCAAATATCTTCTCCCAATTAGTAGGTTGGTTGTTTTGGTGATATTTTCTTTGGCTGTGAAGAAGCTTTTTAGTTTGATGTAGTCCCAGTTGTTTATTTCTATTTTTTATTCCCTTGATGCTGGAGTTGAGTCCCCGAAGGTCTCTCTAAGGCTGTGTCTTTCCTATGTTTTCTTCCAAGAATTTTATGATTTCTGGTCTTTTTTCCAATTCTCTAGTCCATTTTGAGTTAATTTTTGTGAATGGTATTAGAGAGTGATTTAGCTTCATTCTTTTGCATGTGGCTGTTCAGTTTTCCCAACACCATTTATTGAAGAGACTCCTTTCTGCATTGTGTGCTTTGGCTCCTTTGTCATAGATGAACTAATTGTATGTGTTGGGTCACTTTCTGATGATTCAGTTCTATTTCACTGATCTGTGCCTCTGTTACTATTCTAATACCATACTGTTTTGATAATTCCTTCAGATTCATTCTTTTTTTCCTAATAATTTCTTTGGCTATTCAGGGTCTTTTGTTGTTCCATACACATTTTAAGATTTTCTTTGTTCTATTTCCTGGAAATAAGCCTGTGGGATTTTAAAGGGATTGCATTAAATCTGTATATTGTTTTAGGTAAGATGACCATTTTAATGATGTTGATTCTTCCCAACCGTGCGCAGGGGATGTCTTTCCATTATTCTGTATCCTCCTCTATTTCTTTTAAGAAGGACTTGTAGTTTTCATTTAACAGATTTTTTCACCTCCTTTGTTAAGTATATCCCAAGATATTTGATTCTTTTTACTTCTATTTTAAACAGTGTGTTTTTCTTGATTTCATTTTCTTCTAGAGTGTTGGTTGTATATACAAATGCAATGGATTTTTGTGCATTAATTTTGTATCCTGCCACTTTACTATATTTTTCTATTAGTTCTAGTTTTTTGACAGAGTTATTAGGGCTTTCAATAGATATAATCATGTCATCTGCAAAAATAGTGATAATTTTACTTCCTTCTTTCCAATTAGGATTCTTTTTATTTCTTTTTCTTGCCTAATTACTCTGGCTAAGACTGTCAGTATGTTGTTAAATAGCAATGGTGAGAATGGACAGCCTTGCCTTGTTTCTGACCTTAGAGGAAATGCTTTCAATTTTCTCCATTGACTGATGTTGGTTGTGACTTTGCATATATGGCCTTTATGATGTTGAGCTAAGGTACCTTCTATCCCCATTTTATGTAGGGTTTCTTTTTTTTTTTTTATCATAAATGGGTGTTGGATCTTGTCAAAAGCTTTCTCTGCATCTACTGATATGATCATGTGGTTTTTCTCCATGCTCCTGTTGAAACAGTGTATGACATTAATAGATTTATATATCCTCTCATCCATGGGATAAATCTCACTTAGTCATTATGGATGATCTTTTTGATGCATTCCTGGATTTGGTTAGCTAATATTTTATTGAAAATTTTTGCTTCTATGTTCAGTAGAGATATTGGTCTGTGTTTTTCTTTTTTGGTGATGTCGATCAGCTTTTGGTATCAGTGTGATAGCTTCATAGAAAGTATTTGCGAGTATTCTTTTTCAATGTTTTGGAAAAGTTTGAGAAGAATAGATATTAATTCTTCTCTGAAGGTTTGATAAAACTCATTGGAAAAGACATCTGGTCCTGGGCTTTTATTTCTAGGGAGACTTTTGATTACCTCTTTAATTTCTTTCATCTTGATTGTTCTGTCCAGGTTTTACCATTCTTCCAGGTTCAGTCACGGTAGATTGTATTTTTTCTAGATATCCATGTCCTCAAAGCTGTCCAGTTTGTTGGCGTAAAGTTGTTTATAGTATTCTCTCAGGGTGTTATATATTTCTGTGGTATCTGTTGTAACTTCTCCCCTTGCATTTCTGATTCTAGTTATGAGTTTTCGCTCTTTTTTTTTCTTTGTGAGTCTATCCAATGGTTTGCCAACATTGTTTATTTCTTTAAAGAGCCATTTTTGGCTTCATTGATCTTCTGGACTGTTTTTGTTTTCTATTTCATTTATTTCTGCTCAAATATTGATTATTTCCTTTCTTCTACTGATTTTTGACTTTAATTGCTCTTCATTCTCTAGTTGTTTTCAGCGTAGTATAAGATGATTTATTTGTGATTTTTCTTGTTTCTTGAGGGTGGGCCTGGATGGCAGTGGACTTCCTTAGTATGTCTTTGCTGCAACCCATGGATTCTGGTAGTTCGTGTCTTCATTCTCGTTTGTCTCTAAGTATTTTTTAAGATCTTCTTTGATTTCCTCTTTTACCCAGGAGTCATTCAGAAGCATATTTAGTCTGCAATTAATTTGGGATCTTCTAGCTTTCTTTTCTGTGGTTGATTTCTAGTTTTAAGTTATTGTGGCCAAAGAAGATGCTTGGTAAGATTTCATTCCTTGCAATTTTGTTGAGACATATTTTGCATCCCAACATATGATTTATCCTTGAGAACGTTCATGCATACTTGAGGAGAAAGTGAAATCAGTCATCATTGATTAGTGTTCAGTATATGTCTATTAAATCTAACTGTTTCAAATGGTCATTGAGAGCTGCTGTTGCCCTGTTAATTTTCTGCCTGGTTGATCTGTCCATTGTTGTAAGTGGGTTGTTGAAGTCTCCTACTATTGCATTGCTGTCTGGTGTGTATCTAATATGTGCTTAATATATTTTGATGCTCCTTCAGTTGGTGCATATATGCTAATAAGCATTATGTCCTCTTGATGGATTGACCCCTTTGTCATTATATAATATCCATCTCTATTATGTTTTTTAGTTGGAAATCTGTTTTATCTTATATTAGTATGGCTGCTCCTGCTTTTTTGTGTTTGCCATTCAACTGTAAGATTGTCTTCTAATCATTAACTTTGAGTCTTTGCTTATCTTTTGAAAGAAGGTGAGTTTCCTGAATGCAGCAGAAAGTAGGTAGGGTTATATTTTTTAATCCTTTTGACCACTCTGTCATTTGAATAGTGAGTTCAGTCCATTAACATTTAAGGTGAATATTGATAAGTTACTGCTTATTCTCATTTTGTAATTTGTCTCCTGGTTGTTGCTATAGACAGTGCCTTTGTTCTTCTCTTTCTCTCAATGGAGCCCCTCTACTGAGTTATGTTTTGATTGGCTGTTTCCCTGATGTATTTTGAGGTTAGCCTAAAGTTAGCATTAAGAATTCTATGCTTATTTTCTATTTTCATTTGAAAGCAGAATTGTCTTATACTCATTCTAATAATCATCCATGTTTTTATTCTCCTCTTCCTGCTTTTTATATTTGCTGTCTTACTGTTTTTAAGCAGTTTCTTTACACTTTATAGAGTGTCCTTTAGTATTTTTGTAGAGCTGGTTTTGTGGTGATGAATTCCTTTAACTTTTGCTTATCTGTAAAGCTTTTTATCATTGCTTCAGTTCTGATGATAACCTCACAGGATAAAGTATCCTAGGCTGAAAATCCGTTTTTTTTCATCACTTTGACTATATCAGGCCTTTCCCTTCTGGTCTGTAGAGTTTCCGTTGAGAAATCCATTGACAATTTTATGGGAGCTCGTTTGTATATGACTCTTTTTTTTCTCTAACTTCTTTTAAGATTCTTTCCCCTCTATTTTTGACATTTTAAAGACAATGGTTCCAGGTGTAGATCTGCTTGGGTTTCTTTTATTCGGAACTCTTTGAGCTTCCTGGGTCTGGAAGCTTCCTTCATTCTTTAGGCTAGGGAAATTCTCAGCCATTATTTCTTCAAATGCAGTTTCTGCCCCCGTTTGTCTCTCTTCTCTTTCTGAGACCCCTATAATGTGAATGTTGTTTCTTTTGATGTCTCAAATGCTGTCTTCATTTCTTTGCATTCTTTTATCTCTTTGCTAGTTTGTTTGAGTGCATTCTTCTACCCTGTCTTCTAGCTCACTGATTATGTTGGAGACTTCATCCATATATTCTTGAACCCCTTTATTGAGTTCTTTAGTTCAGTTATCGTGTTCTTCACTTGTTGGATATCTTGCTTCATTTCTTTCTCTTTTTTATTGTTCTGTTTTGCTCCCTCTATTGTTTTCTTGATTTCCATGAGTATGTTTATCACTGTTGTCCTAAATTCAGCTGCAGGTTGTTTGCAGATATCTGTTATATTCAGATTTTCCCCTGAGATTTTGATTGGATCCATTATTTTATTTATATTTCTCTGTATATTTGGTCTGTTTAGCATTCTGTTTATATTTCACTGCAAGGTTTGTATTTCACTGCAGTGATGGCATTGTGTAGGGTATCAGCTGGCACCAGAGAAGCCTGGATCTTGGTTTGAACACTAGGCATTCTTGAATTTTGTGGTTAGATTTGTTGACATTCTTAGGTGGATCCTGCCGTGGGTCCCAAGAGTTCAGTCTACAGGGCTGGTGTTTGTGTTGAGGATGTAGAGCCTTCCCCCAGTGTCCCAGCTCTAAACAATAACTCTTGTTATTGGTCCACAATCAGCCATCAGGCTGAAGTTCCTTCTCCACCCACAGGGTGGCACTAAAGGGTATTCTTGAAGGTTTCTCTCTTCTAGGAGATTTCTTTTTTAAACTGAGGGCCAAATTTCTAGTGGGTAGGTCCCACTGCTCCAGCACAATATGGTGGGAGTGGGTGGAATAGGTGATTTCATAACTACCAGCTATGGCAGTACCCAATATAATTTCCCACTAGGGAAGCTTCTTTCAAACTTGAGATTGTCTGTTGTCCTAACAATTTTTAAAAATTAGGTTGGATATAATTTCTTCTCTCAAAATATGTGGACTGTGTACCTTTATCTTCTGATATCAAATGTTGTGTAGAGAATTTTGAGGCCAAACTGATTTTTTCTACCTGGTAGATAATCTGCTTTTTCTGAGGGAATATAGAAAGCATATTATCCTGAAAGATCAATAACTTAACAAAGGTGCATCTTGGTATTGTTTATGGGTATTAATTATCCCTAAAATAGGATGTGATGTGGTAAAATGTAAATATACTTACATACATGTTTCATCAAGACACTACAAAATCTACCCAGTTAAAAAAGGTTGTTTAAGTTTCTTGTTCTAAGAAATGCTTGTCATTGGAATTTGTTTGTTTTTTTCATTTTGTCTGCATTGACTTTTTCAGCTGTCTGAGAAATCACAATTGCTCAGGTGCGTGTAGACAATAAATAATTTTGCAGAAGTTACACTCAGACTAGAGAAAGATATTGACTAGTGATTTGGCTAATTTCTCTTCCATTTGACAAAGTTCTCTTCCATTTGTCAGACTACATACAAAGAAACCATTATAAAGAGTGCGGGTCAGTTCCATTTTAACAGATAATCATTTAATTCTGCAATCTCCAGTATGTCTTATAAACCTCTACCTTGAGGAAATTCTTGTATTCTAATATTTACTTTTTTTTTTTTCTCCTTGGGTTCCATTTAATTAATTCTCTTAAAGTTTTTCCACCTTTATACCACCTTGTTTCATATAACTTTTTTTTTTTTTTTTTTTTTTTAAGGAAAGGTGAAGGCAGGAACAAGGCAACTAGGCAGGCAGGCAGGAAGAGACAAAGAGAAGCATTTTGTGTATTTTTATTTAGTTGTTTGTCTTGGTCATTCCCTCTGGACTTGGGTTGTGATCTTGGGTCGTTGGGATGTATGTGGACTATGTCAGACGGCGGACTTATCCACTAGGCCACCAGGGTGTGCCTTTTTTGTGTTTTCTGTTCTTCCTCTTACCTTCTGTGTTTCCACTTATTTACCAAAGGATCAGAGTTAACTTTCTGAGTTATGAATACCACAACCAAAGGGGGTGATTACTGTAAGCTTTATGATCACTTCTATGACAAAGGAAATCTTACAGTCTCAGCAAATATTTATTGAGTCTATACACTGTACTGTGTTTTCTATACCTCCAGGGAGAGAGAGAGACAGAGACTGAGACAGAGACTTTTTTCATGGCGTGATGGTTCATTTAGCCTTGATTCTTTAGCATCAATCCATTGCTAAAGGTGCCACAATTTATTTATGAATTCACCTATTGAAGGACATCCTGGTTGATCCAAGTTTTGGTAATTATGGATAAAGCTCCTGTAAACAGCATGGTGCAGATTTTTGTGTGGACATAAGTTTTCAAATTCCTTTGGGTAAATACTAAGAAATGGGAAACTGAATGTACTTTGAATTTATAATGTGTTCACTTTTGTACGTTAAAATATTGCAGTTTGTTAGGTCAACATAGGTTATTTCAAATAAAGTAGGGATGTCATGCTTGGGAGTATCCCTTTTTTGGTGCCTAACTCAATTCTGTTCTCTTTCAACTCACTCCGACCTTCATAGGCATGACTGATGGATGTTGCAATGGTAAATTACCTAAGACTCAGTTGTCTCATGTGCTGTACTGCATGACCTCTTACACCTAGACTAAAAGTGACTGGGTACGTGTTCTCAACTTACATTTTTTCAACTTCTCCTAAAAGAGTGTTTGTCTATTTTTGAATAATGAAAGCATATACACATACCTCTATGCTTTTGCTATTAACAACAAAATAGTCTTGTCCAAAATAAACTGATAAAAAATCTATTTTCTTCAGAGATTTTATGTAAAATCCTTTGGTTATAAAAACAATTTATAATCTGACTTCATAAGAAGAATCTGTCCTTTCTGATTGCCGCACCAGCCCTAGTGAGTCTGTGTGTGGGGAGTGTTGTTTAGGAAAACATCTGTGGCTGACTTTGTTCACTTTTACCTACTGATCTGCAGACAGCAAACTGAAATTACCTCCAGCCAGATTTCATTTTCTTCAATTTTATTTTGCTAATATGATTCCAATCGAGGTTCATAAATACTTGAAAACAACAATGGAAGTACCAGGAAGAGGAGCTAGTCAATTACAAACTGATATATGAGTTTCCGTGTTCTGATAACATAATGAATGTTAGGTTTTAATTTTTTGTTACATTTCCAGGTAATTTTTTGAATAATTTCTAAGTGTTCAGAAGATGGGTTGAAACACTGAAATACTCTTCACATCAGCATTTTAGTATTTTTAATGTATTACACTCAAGAAAGGACCCATTGGAATTGTGCATGAGATCCCATGAGATGGGGGAAGACTGGGAGAAAACATTGCAGACCTCAAAGGGTTAGTATTTACCAACTATAAAGACCTCTCTGAAGTCAAAAGTGAAAGAAAAAAGCAAGCAATCAATTAAAATATGGACGTTATGGTTGTGGGTATGCCCTGGTGGAGCACCTGTTAAGTCGTTCTCCTTCAAAGGTGCAGGTCACATACCCCTGGGTTCCAGTTCTGGGTCTGTGGAGAAACAACCAGTGTGAACAACTAAATCAAAATAAAATAAAGATATTCTTCCTCCTCTCTCCTCCTGCCTGCCTGCCTACTCTCCTCCATTCCTGCCTGTACCTTTCCTTTTAAAACAAATATGAATATTAGGGACTGAACTGTTTCCCCATGTCCAAAATTCATATATTGAAGTCCTAGCCCTCAACAAGGTAATAGAACCTTTAAAAAGTAAAGTCAAATGAGATCCTAATTGAGAAGCCCTAATCTGATAGGGATGTTGTCTTTCTAAGAAGAAACTAGATATCAGAAGAGGAAGAGACACAGAAAGCCATCCTCTGCCTGTGCGCAGAAAAAAGGCACGTGAGGGCGCCATCTGCCAGCCAGAAATTCAACGGGTCAAGGATACGAAGGACATTGCACCAAAGAAGGAGTCCCGATGACACATAAGCTCATGAAAAGATGATTAAACCATTAACCCCAGAGTAAATGCACATCAAAACTACTGTGAGACATTCTGCACCCCTTTCAGAAGGGTGAAAATTGAAAAAAAAAAACAAAACAAAAATAGTGAGAACACAAAATTCTGACCAGGTTATAGAGAAAGTTAGAACGCTCAAACGTTGCTGATGGCTATGTAAAACGTGGCCACTCTGAAAAAGAATTTGACAGTTTCCTAAAAAAACAAAGCATTTGTTTTATTTAAAACAGACAACTATCAACCAGCAAGCATAAAAACCTGTGATTGGGCATTTATCCCAGAGAACTGAAAACTTAGGTTCATACAAAAGCCAGTACATGGATATTCCAAGCAGATTTATTTGTATTCGTAGTAGCAGAAAATTGGAATGAGCTTCGAGATATTTCAGTGGGTGAATGGCTAAATAAATTCTGTGTCAATCTGGCATCTCATGGATACAATTCAGTAATTTGAACTGAAGGAAGTACCGCCACTCAAAATGTCGGGTGGATTTTTAGGGGGTAATTCTGAATGGGAGGGGTAAAAGCATCCATCTCAAATACTGCATACTGTATGCCTTTATTTGTAGAAAGTTCCTCAGAGGGCGTTGAGAACTGGTAGTGGTTGAGGGGCAGGAGGAAATAGGGTGGTGCTATAAAAAAGAAGCCTGTGGAATGCTCACAGGAATACAAAGTCCTGTAGCAATGTCAGCAATGATTTTGATATTGTACTGTCCTCCTGCCTGATGCTACCACTGGGGGAAGCTAGTAAAAGGTACACAGACTGCTGTTTTTTACAACTGCATGAGTATCTGCTGTTACCTCAAAATAAAAAGCAAATTATTAAAGAAATCTTAATTTCCAGCTTTTTAAGATTTTTTTTTTTAATGCTTTCTGATTCATTTAGCTAGTAAATACCTTGGAATTTTCTAGACTTCATTTTGTTTCATTCACTTTTAAGAAAGTAGTGTTACCAGCTTCACTGAGTTGTAGCCATTAAATATGTGCAGATTTTTACCTATCAGTCATACCTCAAGGTCGTGTTAGGTCATCAGATGTTTTGACCTTAAAAGGAAAACATGTTGTCTTAAAATATATATATATATATATATATATATATTTGCTTATGCAGTGCTTTATAAAAACATTTTATTGAGCTCTAATTCACACACTATGCAAGTCACCCATGCACAGTAAAATATTCACTGGTTTTTATTGTGGTCACAGTATTGTATACTCATCGCTACAATGGATTTTAGGACATTTTCATTTCCCCCAGAAGAACTCCAACCTCCTCCGGCCCCCATCATCTTCATTTTATCCATTCCCCAACCCTAAAAATTCGCCCATCTATCTTCTGCCTCCAAAGTTTGGTTTTTTTAAAGGAGTATTTATATCAGTGATATAAATAAAAATTTTGCAAGACAAGTATTTTTTTAATATATGTAGTCTTAGCATTGTATTAATTTGATGTTCCATAATGGCCTGTTTTTACTTTATATATAGAATCATATATTTAGTACAGTTCCTCTTCTATGTAAATAACGCTGTGAATCATATTATCTATTTTAAAATGTGGTTTTGTTTTGTTTTGTTGTTTAAGTCCGGAAAGATAAAATGCGGCATTACTGAGAGCGTCTTTCTAAATCAGTAAGTGAATTCAGAATCCACAAATTCAGCCAATCTCAGCTCAAAAAATGCTCGAAAATAGAGTTAAGCCGATGCTGGTTGTGACCAGATTGAGCATGGTCAGGCTTTTATTTTCCTGCCATTATTCCCTGAAAAATACAGCAGAACAGCTGTCCATGTAATGTTTACATTATATGAATGTTAGAAACAGTCTAGAGTTGATTTATATGGTAGGGCGTACATAGATTAAATGCAAAAACTCCACCATTTTATACAAGGAACTTGAGCACCCACGCATTTTGATGTGCTTGGGCTCTGGGAACCAATTTTCCACTGATATGGGGATCACCCTTTGGCATTTAATTGAAAATGTGTTAATTATTGGGGATGATTCAGGAACCACTTAGAATAATATACCATGACTTGAGGGCCTGAAAAAAGGGAATCTGAGGCTTCTAGCCAGAGTTCTTAGAGCAAGTGGTTCCCTGAAGGTCTGTGAGTGGTGTGGCTGAGGGATTTTGGAACCACTTAGCCAGAGTCCTTCAGGAGACCTGCCAGCTGTCCCTGCTGGTGCTGGCCTGGAGGCTCTGCTCTGCTGCCTTCTCCTCACCCCTCCTTCCCACCCCATTCTCCTGGGTCTTCTTGGCACCGTGTGTGAAGAGCTGAGATATCACATATGCCACTAACATCCTTCGATCCTAGAAATATTGGCCTTTGTTTTGAATTAGCAACAATTTCGTAATCCAATAACATATGCTCTTCCTTTTTTATCTGTTGTGAATCTGTAACATAAGCCTTGCTGATAATGAGACAAAATCGGTACTATTATGTGTGTGAGCGTCTTTAAGCTATCCAGGGTAATAAATTGTTTTCATTACTGTAAAAGCATCCATTGTAAAGATAGGAGCAATTCAAAGAATGGGTCCTTTGTTTCAACCAGTTCCCTGAAGCCTTCTCTCTGATGCTTTATGGGCTCCGTTGTGATATAAAAATGACACAAATGAAGTATTATGTCTTATAATGATATGATCTGCTTTAGACCTTTAAGTAATTCTGAACGTTCTTCCGAATCAGACCAAATTAGTAAGATTTAAAAACATTCCATAATTTCAAATAATAGCTCTATTTTAATGTTTTGTATTTAACATTATATAAATATAGAATATAAAAGATAACACAAGCATTTCATTTCTTCTAAAAATAGCTCAGGCAAGAACTTTTAAGAACACAAATGAAGTGTCACCCTTGATATTTTGTATATTTTTAATTTTCTTAGAGATCGAAATATCTAAAAGCATCGAATAAGCTGTCCAAAGGACATAAGGAGTAGGCAACTTGTACTCAGACAATATTCCATTTCATTTGACTGGGGCAACAAAATGTCCTCAGAGCATATTCTCCGCTGAATAAATTCTACTCAAAAATTGTCAGGTGCGAACTGAGAATTGACTTTTGAATCAAGTCCATAAGAAAAGCAGGAAAAATAAAAGAGCTGTGAGAACTGTTTGTTTGGTCCAGAATTTATAGGAAATAAATTTAAATCTATGAGATGCATGGAAGCCGAATCAAGTTTGTGACTTTGAACTCTGGCTAAGTATCTGTTCTCTGCTAACATAATAAACTGTTGTCTTGAAATTGCTATGTTCTAATTCAGGGGATCAATACGTCTTTCTTCCAGGAAGGTAATTCAGATCAGAGTGTTTTATCCAGTGCGCCAGTGCCAATGGAGGCGGTAGCTTAAAAGTCAAGATATAAGTTTTTATTGGAAGTGTCAAGAAGTTGCTGCTGGTAGGAGCAGCAGTTCACTTCTCTGGCAAATCTGCTAATCAGTCACACCTGGCCAGCTGGATTCCACTCCTGACTCTTCACCTACACCATTGACATTTTATTTTCCATGCATTTTGCTATCTAGAAGACCTGCGATATTTTTTGTCCCAAGGGAATGTTGACCAAAAAATGAATGGGAAACTGAAGAAGTTGTGGTTGGTTAGAAATTAAAATTAACATTAGAGTCCACATGTTTTTTTCCAGAGCTCTGAATTGGTACTCCAACCTTTTAAACATTTTGCTCTTACTTTAAAACTTTTTTATTGTAAAAACATATTTACACACTCCTTATTTGAAAACCTTTGGCGAATTCTTTTTCGACTTTATTGTCCACAGCACTATGATAAGTGAAATTGAAGCTAAATTTGAATAAAAAACCATTTTTATGAGAATCTCAGCATGGCACAGAGTCAGGAGTGTCTTGATCTTTAATTAGATGAGCATGTTTTGAATGCTAATCTCAGTTTTGAAAATCACAAGGCCCGTTATAAAAACAGTTAACTGAGAGTGTGACTCTGGGAAGGGTGTGTGTTAGAAGTTAGAACAAAAATACTTCGAGATTCTTAAGGGTTTTTGTTATTCAAAGGAGTAGGGATGTTTACAATTTTAAATTTAAAAAAAATTTAGTCTGTTAACCACTATTTGGCAGAGCCTTCTCATATCAGTTAGGCAGGGTTGGAATTTAATCAGTGGCTTTTCTTCTATAAAATAGAAGAGCGAGGCCATTCTGCAGTGAGCCTTCCTCTAATAAATGGGAAGAAATCCAGATTTCAGTCCTTGTGAAATCTCCCAGCAGATGCTCATGTCTTGCTTACTTTATAGGCAGGAGAAAAAGAAAGACAGGTTTGTATCAAGCATCAAGAGTTTTAATAGTAAAAATCCTAAAATGAGGCAGTGTCATGACATCACTCATTTTATTTCATGAATATTTTCCTTTGTGATGTCTTTCTTTCTTTTGAAAACAGGGTCATTTTGGAATTCAGCTTCCTTCAATACTGAAGCTTCATACCTTCATTTTCCTACTTTTCACGGAGAACTCAGTGCTGATGTGTCTTTCTTTTTTAAGACAACGGCTTCATCTGGGGTCTTTTTAGAGAGCCTGGGAATTACAGATTTTATCCGGATAGAGCTGCGCTGTAAGTCTGCCTTTCTGGAGAGTCTGTGGGTTCAACTGATTAGTAAAACCTCTAACTTATTTTTAAAGTACAATGATGTTTCTTTGATCAGTTGAATCTTTTTGTGTACTTTTTGGAAACAAATCTGTAATAGAAATGAATTTTTTTGCAAGAAAATAATTTGATATTCAGTGTGATAATTTGGGAAGTATATTGGTCTTCTCTAGAACCAATTTACAAAAGCCTTTAAATGCAAATAACTTGAGTATTTGTCTAACAAAATTCCCAGTTAATTACAAAATTAATAAAATTGACCAGCCCTATCATTTGAACATACTCTTACAATGTTCTGCTCTGATTATCTTAATATCAGTTTATCACATGCTTTTAAAGTTGTATAAACTTTGAATCACTATAAAATACTTTTTTTTTTTTTTTACTAAAATGCCAGGTGCTTTGCCTGACTCAATAGCTCTGTTCTTTAATCAACATAAAAAGTTCACCGTGAGGATGAATTTCTTAAAATCTGATGTTTTTTTTCCTAGCAAGGCAAATGTACTTTTCTGTCTCATTCTGCATCTATCGTCCAATGTCATATGCAAACGCTCATCTTTAGACTTAGTGGTTCTTCCTAAGTGTATTCAAGACTCCACTCTCCAGCACAGGAACTAACTTGATAATCTTCATGTCAAACATCTCCAGCTCCGGCAGTAGTGACATTTTCATTTGACGTGGGGAATGGGCCTTCTGAGATCTCGGTACAGTCGCCTTCTCACTTCAGCGACAACCAGTGGCACCAGGTGAGCATCGAAAGGAACATCAAAGAGGCATCCATTCAAGTGGATGAGCTCCCTGCAAAGATCCAAGCCGCCCCCTCCGATGGACACATCCTCCTTCAGCTCAACAGCCAGCTCTTTGTGGGTAAGTGCTGCTTTCAGGCAGTTTGACGTTTAATCGGAGGAAGGAAGTGCAGAGACGGGCCAACGTAAAATAAGAGCACGTCTAGAAAAGTAGGAGAATCCCTGCCACAAACCGCTGTTGATTGAGAACCCGTGTCCCAGGCTGTGCGAGGTGTTTCATCTCCTCACCGCCAACCCCTGTGTACCCAGCAACATGTTTAAAAGGTTGGAGTACAAATTAAGAGCTCTGGAAAAGACTTCTGTGGACTCCAGCATTAATTCCAATTTCTAACCAACTGCAGCTTCTTCACTTTCCCATTCAGTTTTTGGCTAACATTCCCTTGGGACAACCACTCAGGTGGTTAGATGACTGACCTTTGGAAATCCACCTCGTAAATGTGATTCAGACCTGGGTTTCACTCCATCCTCACCCTGTATTCTTAATATGATTCATCTGATTTGTTCTGGTTATGTTTCCATTTTTGTTTTTAACATGAGTACTTTTTGTATGAGATTGGAGTGGTTTATCTCCATTCCCAGAGGTGTTGAATCCTTCAGGCAGTGCCCACCGGTGACTTCCTATCAAAAACAGGCCAATTGCAGAAAAAGAACTTGGGAAAAAGGGTGTGTAAAATCCATGGCATGACCAGCTTCACCAGTTCTTCTCTGGTGTTCCTCGGGCTGAACATTTTTCTGATATCTTCTGATCATCTACTTCATTTGTTGATCCAGATGTGACCCCTTTATTTGCTAATTACTTTCACTGGGTATTTATAGACTTGATATAGGACTCCTGTGGGATGTCTTTGTTTATTTTTCATCTTTGCTAATTCCTTTGCAGAACCTATCCACCATGAAAGTTCAAGGAATTCTCTCTCCCTGGATCACTTTCAGATTCTTTCATATGATAAGGACACAAAAACACTATGAAACAAGACAGATGATCAATGATCAGAAATTCTGTGAAGCGTTTTTAAGGATTCTCTTTTAGCACAGAATTCATCAGCTCTCCATTCCTCCTACTGTGGCTTAAGCATCTTTTTGTTGTTGTTTTTAAAGGAAAGGTGCAGGCAGGAATGAAGGTGTGTAGGCAGGAATGAAGGCGTGTAGGCAGGCAGGTTGGAAGAGAGAGGAAGAAGAGAACTTCATTTTTCTTTTAGTTGTTCACACTGGTCATTTTCCCCAGGTGGGGACTCACACCCAGGGGTATGTGGCCTGCATCCTTCAGAGGCAAATGACCTAACCACTACTCCACCAGGGTGTGCCGGCTTAGCAGTCGTATCCTTTTCTCACTGCAAAGGCTTTTTAGGCTGTCTAATGGATTTGCTTATCCATTATCTATCATTTATTCTGTCTTTTACTCAATAAACATTTCATGAACCATTTCTATGAGGAAGACACTGTAATAGTCTAATCATCATCATGTGACCCCCTGACTAGCTTATTTAAGGGTATGGAAATAATGAAGAGTATATGAGAAGAAATACATAACTTTTCTTTTAATAACACGCTAGGAGCTCAGTCAGGAAATTGACATAGATATTTCTTGAATTACAAAAAATGAGAGATGGCCACAACAAAAGGTATGGCAATTTAAAATCTGTCAGAACTTGGAAATAGCCTTTCTATTCTTGGAAACTGAGAGCGCTGAAACGGTCCTGGAATTTTTCAGTGAAATCTGCTGCAGTTTGCCTGTACATGACCTTTCATCCTTGGTGAGAATTTTAACTTCATAGAAATGGAAGTCATATATATTGTTTCTGATAGGAATCCTGGCCTTAATTTGATTTCAGGTAGTTGTGGTGGATAGAAGAACTATTATAATATCCGAAAACTGTGTTAGAAGAGACTTGAGTCTTTTGCCATCAATCATGTGTTATAATTTTAATCAGGATCTAAGAGATTTCATCTCTATTGAGCAATTGGCAAAGACTTTGACATTCTCCTATGTGTTCAAATTCAAGGATGTCCATGTTACTTAAAAGTTTTAAAAACAGAAATCTTGATTAAATTTAAGTCAAAGTCATTGAAAAAGAAAGAAGAAAATGCAGAAAGATCTTTAAGAAATGCTATAGCTACTGTTCATGAACTCTATTTATACAATTCTGTCCTTCCTACTCACAGGTCCTAAATAAGTTGACATGTTAAAAGGAGGACGCAGAATGGAAAAAAAAAAAAAAAAAAAGGCCAGTAAGTGGCTGACATTCTTATTTTATCTTTTACCTCTACTTTACCTTTACAAGAGTGGACCATTTTCTTAGAAAAGGGTCCCCACCTTGTTAATGAAATACTACATACAAGACAAAATATGACTGTCCCATTTTACAACATTACCATCAAGCCAGAATTAATCAATAATTCTAGATGAGGATACATTTTTCCTTGCAGGAAGATTCAGTGGAAGTTAAATTATAATTTACAAGGTTATGTTGATTAAGTGCAAAGTGGGTGGAAAAACTAGTGGAAATCAGTAATGATTAGAACCAATTTAATGAAACACTAAGATCAAAAAGTAGAAGTTCTCTGCCTTCCTAGGAATTTATTTCAGTGAGTAGGACAAGAGGCAACCGTTAAAAGACTAAAAAGTAAGGTAAAATAAAACAAATGAAATATACACACACACACATACATAAACACAGATATGCACTCACATGTATATACATACATATATGTGTCTATATATATAATTTCAAATAATGATAAATGCTATTCAGTGGAAAGCAGACTAAGGAATCTGGCAATGATTTCAGTTGGTGCGGGAGGGACTTCCATTTCTGTTAGGGTGGTCAGGGAAGGCTTCTCTAAGGACCTTTTACATTTGAACAGAGGACAGAAAGAATCTGAAGGATGAGCATGTGAGAAAGTCACGTGTTCCAACTGGAGCTAGGAGATGTGAAGACAGCTGGAGTGCATTCATGCTTTGGAGAGCCCAGGAGGGGACATTTCGCTGGGAGTGATGGGAATGAGCTCTAGGGAAGACCCCATGGCTGAGCAACAGTATGAGGGAAGGAATGGTGTGAAATGCATGTGGGTCAGCCGTACAGCCTTGGCAGAACTTTCAGTGTTCTTTCAGGGGTCAGTGAAGGGCCTGATCTCATTTGCATTTTCTCTCTCTCTCTCTCTCTCTCTCTCTCTCTCTCTCTCTCTCTCTCTCTCTCTCTCTCTCATATTGGTGGATGGAGTCCAGCAGTTCCTTAGGAAAGAGAATGGTAGCCTGGGCATAAAGTGGAGATGGAAAACCGAGAGCATTTGAATGCAGATGCCCACTTCCTATTAGAGGAACCCTTGTTACCAGCGTTTTCCTCATGCCAGTAGCTGAAGGGGCGTTGCACACTGCTGCTTTGTCGGTGTCAGGATTCCTCAGATGATTTCTCAGTTAATTTCATTTGAAGTCTGCTTTTTAAAAATTGTCTTCCTTTACCCTAATTCGGAGCAGTGATTAAAGCTGCTTCCAGACCCTACAATCTAGATGATATACAATAGACCTTTTTCTTTCCAAGCTACAAACACCTGATTCTTCTTCACAGACCAGAGGAAATATCTCACCACCTTCCTCTCCTGCAGTGAGATCCCATCTGTCCCTAATCATACTCTCACCAGGAAATCGAAACTTCTTTGTTCTGTGCAGCAGAACAGTGTCAGACATAGGAGAGGAAACTGTTTTCCTGCATAGAATTGATACCTTCAAATATGTTACAGTTAAGTCTTCTCTCAGGTCCGAGGATCCGTGGGTAACCAGACATCCTTCCTTTAATCCATTAAAACTGATGTCTGGTTAAAACTTGTAAAGGTAATGTCATTCCTCTTACAAGTTCAAGAGTCTAATTTATAGTTCACCCATTATCTTAAAATAATAATAAACAATGCTAATCATCATTTTCAAGTATGCACAAGGAGTATCATTTGTATTTGGGTATGGGGACAAATAAGTGCGATAAATGTAATTGCAAAGAGTAGAATCTATAGTTTTCACTATAACTTCTTTCTCCTAATAAAAATGTTTTAAAATCAAACACATATGATGATAGTCATCATCATCATCATCACCATCATCATGATGTTTAAAATTACATGGAAACACAGTCTTTAGGAATGCAGGACAAAACTGAAAGTTAGCATTATGTTCTCTCATCATTTCATGTTTTTTTTTTAAATCATAAATGCACTTTTTTGTCTGCAAGCAAATTTAGCAAAAAACATAAAAACTATTGTGGAATCTTTCAAATCCCAAATAAAGGTATTTTTACAATACTCCAAACATTAGACATTAGAAAGTTAAATAATGTAGAAATATTTGAGATACTACCTTTAACACTTACCTATAATTAAATCTGTAGCTATTTAAATAATGTGTTAATTTTGATTTAAATTATATTCTTTGTCATGCTGTCCTACCCTCCCATAACCCAGCCTGTGTTGATGATATTTATGGGCATTGCATTTTTTTTGAGATAAAATTTTCTTGGCAGTCTCTCCAAAGCAACTATTGCAATCTGATAGCACCAAAGAAGCCTGTATATTTTCTGTTTTGTTTGCCTCACTGTCTCCAGCAAAGACCAGTGCTACAGAGGCAGGACTAATGCTTTAATTTCTGAACAAAATCAGTGAAAATAAATAGAAAGGATGATTTAAAGTGGGATTCAGCTGAGCAGCAATTATATATGCCAATTGAAATAGAAATAAGGATATGATAGTTTCAGAGACTCAATCAGGTTAGCCTACTCTCAAGAATTAAATGAGCCATCCCTGTAGGTCCAAATTTCAGAATAATTATCTTCAGTTAATCTAAACTGTAGGATGCCAGGCAAAGTGAGGGAGGAATAAGATGATGAACAAGAAAGCCTTGTGTGAAAAGGAGAAAAGTTAATATGAATACAATGTGATTGAAACAGGGAGCACCACTGCAGTGAATAGCTTCTTCCCTTCCCCTAAGTAATCCTGACCATCATAATCTTTTTCATAGTGAAAGTGATGATTCCCCTTCGGTATGTCGTCATCTTCATTCTGGTTCTTAATTATGACATGGGGTCTTAACAACTTTCCATATTCTGTCCCTTTCTCCTTTTTCATATGTGTGTGATTCACAACATGTCTGTCTTAAATAGTCCTCTTCAAGGTGTCATTCGTGATCTTGAACAATAAATTTTAGTGGCATAATGCAACTCAGTATATCAGACGTATGCCCTTGACCTTCTTACTATGGAGGACATGATATCAAGACTCTCTGCTGTTCTCATCTGCCCAGAAATATTCTCTAACCACGGAAATGATGGAGAGAAAAGAATCCATCATTTTTTTTGAGCTGAAATGTGACAGTGGTCATTTTCTATTTTGGTTTGTAAACTCAGCATTTTTCTTAGAAGCTTCTTAAATTAGCCTTGAATTGATTTTCATTCAACTAGGTCTGCAATTTTTGTTTGCAGTCTAAATTCTTTTACTGACAGGTTTTTAAATGGAGCAAACTCCATTTGAATACTTTGTGAGTAGGACCTGAAGGAGAAGTGAGGACTACTGACAGAGACTTGAAAGTCATTGTCATTGCACTTGAATTGCATCAAATGAACACGTACATTTTGAGTATCTCAAGCAAAGAATTTCCAACTTCCACACATAAGACAGTGTTGAGTTGTAAGCATATTGAAGGTCTGGGGCTGTGGTTCTTCTTAGTTGGACAATGGTGTCACCTGGGGATCTTTTGGGACATTGTGGATGGACATTTGTATAGTTTCGCAGTTGGGTATCATAAATACATCTTTGCACTAGTCTTTTGGTGAGCATATGCTTCTATTTCCACTGGATATCCATCTCAGAAGAGAATTACTGGCTCATAAGTCCTGCCTGCATGAAGCACTGCCAAAATCTCAATTGACCATTCAGATGTCCTTTATGAAATGGCTGTTAATTTCCATTGCCCATTTTCTGCAGAGCCATCTTCTCTTAAAAAAGTATGTATTTTGGATGAGTCCTATTCAGTTATACTTATTACAAATGTCTTCTCTCACTCTGTGAATTCTATTTTCACATTGTTCATGGTATCTTTTCATGAGCAAAAGTTCTTAAACATAATAGTCTACGTTTTCTTGTTACTTTCAGTTGTTTTAATTGATTTCATTGAAGGAATGCTGCATTTTACATATTTTAACATTAACTAGTTTTGAGATCTACATGACAATAAATTTATATCTGTATTTAATATGATCTGATAGGCTGAATGGCAAGAGGGTCAAACAGATTTATGTTTGGGTAGTTTTTATTTCAGCCTAATTTTTTGTAGTGATTATGTTCCCCTATTACCAAAGAACAGGACATCCAAAATCATGTCTTTATATCACTTATTTCAATTATGTTTTTCTCCCCATCTTGGGAGAATATTTTTTCTTGATTAGCTTAGGACATTTCCTATGTACTTTTCTGTGTCCAATGAGCAAGTCCTGATGACTATTGACTAAAATCAGAATTCACATTCAGGGAATATGACTAATGCCCTCAGTTTGGAAAAACCAAGTAGCTGCTGTGGCTTTATCTGCTGATCTCACCACCGACTTGTTGCAGGGAAAAGTGGCTGGATTGTCTGTCTCTGCCTCTGTTGCTTACACCAGCTGCCTCATTCAACCCTAACTGTTCTTTGCACTGGAGGGAGAACAGTCTTCCTTCTCCCAGAAAGTCTTCCTCTCTGCTTTGCTCAATGAGACACACCCCACAGCAGAATTATGGCTTAAACTCTGCTCTCTGTTCTCATGGCCCTTGACACTATCATGCCGCCATTTTTGTAGGAGTAAGGCATCCCCTAGGGATGGCTGGGTAGGATGAGACATTCCAGTGTATGAAATACAGAAGTCAGCTTTCTCCCTCCAATCCCCTGTCTTGGTCCCGGCCCACCTACCTAGCACTTTCCTAACCATACTGGCTCTGTGGTCTTAACAGCTTTCTCTATCCCGATGCCCAGGTCAGGGAGAACCCTGTCATCTGCCGGTCAAGAACCCTTAACTTTGAATTTTAAAGAGAATGTGGGGCGTCATGACTTCTTTCTTTCTCTCAGGCCCCTGGGTAAATGACACAGTTCCCAATTCATCCTCAGTCATTTTCAAGGACAATCCATATATAATTTGTCATTAAAAATGTAAAGATCCCATCACAAAAGTCGTATAAAATTGGCATAGGAAAGAGCCAGCACCTCTGTGAGAGGGGCATCTGTCCTTTAGACTAACTTCTGGAGAGTAATGAACACGATAAAAGGACAAGGATCGCTCCATCTCTGCTCAGCCCCTGGCACAGTTATTTAGGGACCATATCCCAGAACCGCTGTGTAAGTCAGTACATTCACTTACATTCATGCATACAGAAAGGCTGGGCACCCCTTTCACAAGAGTCTCTGTGAAGTTCCAGAATTCATTATCTCTGATACAGTATGTCAGGTAAATTGATAGAAAATTAATTGGAAGACAGTTCCAAACATAATAACTCAGCAGAAACATCCAGAATCAATTAATCAAACTGCAACTCATTTTAATTGGACATACTCTAACCCTGAAAAAGCACTGGAATCTTTTAATTAAGCTCTTAGGCCCAATCCTATTTACATGGACCATGTTTTCCAGAATAGTCACATCTTAAAATGAAAACTTGTATACTTGAAACCTCATAATAAAGTCAAAACCCTCGATACAAGTATGACACCTGGATTTATTTTTAATTAGGCATTATGGGGTGGGATTATAGGTTTGCTTTTTTGTAAATTAAAAATGTAGTTTAAAATGATGTAACTAAGGCAGCATTAACTCTTTAAAAGAACAGAGTTAAGTTCTATTTACAAAGCTAAGTGTTGATTTTCTTCTTACCATTACTAATATTAGTGTATATTTTACACATATGCGTATATTCTCCTGTCAGTATCCCCATCCTTGGACCTTCTCCTTACCTGTTTCTACCATTATTGTCATGTGGTATTCACACCTTCCTTGAAGTCACTGAAGGCAAAGTAAGCATTTTGAGAGAAAGATCAAGTACATACCTCCACCTCCAGAGTCCAGCATAGAACCCTTCAATAAAGCTTGTAGAGCTGAAATGTCATCAAAGCAAAAATGACCTGTGGAATAGGACAAAATGCAAGTTTTCTTCTCGGACCATATTTTGATGTGGAGAAGCAAGGGGTTTCCTCATAATGAAAGACCAACTGTAGGTTCTAACCTTCCCTCTGCCTCTAACTAAATGTATTTATTCTAATATTTCTTTGGCCATTTCTATTGACTATCCTCTAGCTGATCCTTCAAACAAAACAAAAGAAAACAAGAATAAACAAGATGGAACAAATGGAAGTGAAAATGGAGTGTCTTGCATGGTTAGACTCCAAGTTAGTTATTATTATGTCACCGGCAGACTGAGATGAACTCTTAAATCAGAGACTGCGTATGATGACAAATACATACCAGATTATGTAATGTAAAATGTACCATGATTTAAAGTTCTAGAACACAAGTGAATAAAAGATGCCAGAGACACACCTGGAATCCAGACTTCACAATACCTGGTCCTCCTCCAAAGAGTTTCTGGGCTAAAGCAAATACCCAGGCTGTAGGCTGCCTTATGTGGGAAAGAAAACTCTAGAATCTAGGTCAAAGACTCAACCCTGAGCCCTAGACGTCCCTGTCGAGTTGAGGTAGAAGGATGGGAGAATGGTGCATTGTGAAGCTAAGATGCGAAGCAGCTTTGATGTGGAAGAGAGAGAGTCCTGAGACTAGGAGAAGAAAGCCTTCAAGAATGACAGGAGATTGAGCATCTTCAGTAGGAACGAGACACAAAGTTGTCAGCTCTTTCTTTTAAACCTCTAGCATAAAATTAAGTCCTGCTTCCCTGCCATGTCCCCACAAACTAGAGATTTAATGTGTCTGGCTCCAGACCACACACAACTGAATTTATAAATAGAATCTTCAACCCACACCCTTAAGACTTTCACATTCTTCATTGAAGAGGCACCGATTATGTACTCTGAAGCATTCAGATACAGAAATTTAAATACTGTCATTTGACTAGAGACCATTATATCTGTGAATCTGAGCTCTAAACAGACCTATTGCCATGAGTCCAGAATTCTCAGGAATCCTTTTAGTTTCCTCTTCATGGCATCTTATTATCCAAAAATATGCAGTTCATGTATCCAAAAATATTCATTGGGTTTTATCCTTATTCCCAGTCTTAAGGACCCAAATGTTCCCCTGGGGCCAAAAGGGTACCTCCCCCCAACTTTTAAAAGACCAAACCCCATATTTCACTCTAGAGTAGAATCCAGTTCAGTGAATGAGTGCATGAATGATTTGTCAATAGAAATGGAGTATTATTTATCATTAATTGCCAACTGATTGGTCATCACCATCACTGCTGCTGCAGTGCTCCCTGTACCAGGTGTTGGGGTACAATGTGAAGGAAGCAGCTGTTACCTCATGTTTGTATTTGAGTAGAGGAACACTGATAAGACACAACGTAAATAGGTAAAATGGAAAGCCTGGTAGATGATGACCAAGAATTACTTATTTTGGTTCTGAAACTTTCTGGCCAATTTTTGGTTCTGAAATCCAAAAAAAAGGAGTGGGGAAGGGAGGAGTCCTATGTAATCTCTGAGGATAAGGAGACCTGAAGGAATTAAAGCCAGATTAGGAGCCAGCTAAATGAAGTGGGAGAGCCAGGAGCCAGGAGAAGAGAGATTATGGACAGAGTGGGTAGAAGATCATCTGTTCCAACACGAAGTTCCTTTTTGGAGGCTCATGATCATCTGATTGATTCCTGGTAGAAGTGCCCAGGTTATTTTGATTGGGGGCTGTTTTCTCCCTTCAAGTTCTGAGCATTAATTGATGGTATTCCTGGACACAGACTTGTGTGACAGTCCATATAGAGATGACATTCCTGTGAATTCAGGCCTCTCAGGTGGTGAAAGCCATTGGAAGGAGCTCTGCCTCGGAGGCTTGTTGGCTGTTAGGAATCACGGCCCCGTTTCTGGCTCAGGGAGTCGGTATTTCTTGGAGCAAATCCCTGGGTCTGTATTTTAAAGAAGAAAGCTTCCATGTGATCCTCACATTCTTTAAAGTCTCAGAATGTCTGCAGGGATAATGGGGTCAGGCTCTACCCATCCATTGTGACCCTCCCTCTTAGAGGGTGACTTGATAAATGCATGCTCTCATGGATTATCCTAAATGTTAACCAATGTTTCTCCATCATCCCCTTTCCCAAACTTGTGAGAATCCTTCCAGGCTTAAAACAGTGAGCACTGGAACAGCATTTAGACAGAAAGAAAAGAAAAAAAAAAAAATAGAAAATAGGTCTGATCAAAGCAAATAATTTGATACTTATCACCCCCTTTTTGGCGAAAAGAAAACAATCAAAAGACCATGACAGTGCACAGTTAAGTTAGGAAAAACTCAAAACAGTATCAGGTTTTGACAGGAGGGCAAACCATACTTACCCACAAATATTCGCTCATTGGAAATTGACCACCCAAAATCTCTCCGTAAAAACATCAACACATGCCCCTGTTACTTTGAATACAAAGAAGATAGACCCTTCATTTTATGCGTTGACTTAGAGACTCATTTAAATAGACAACAAAATTCTCCCTTTTAAAGTTTAATACATCTTGTTCAGAAGCCAAATAGACAACAAATTCAACTTGGATGGGGCAGAGGATTAATGTTTTCTCTTTGCAAAGTCTTTTAATACCTTGACACAGATTTGTGTTTCCCAAGTGACATTTGCCTTTTTCTGTCCGAGGTTTTGCTTTCCTCGGTCCAAGACCACCGTATGGGCCGATCTCTGTGAGGCCTCCGTTTCTCGGGTGGGTGAATCCCGAACACGACCCCTGGGAACGTGCATTTCCCTTCTAGGTGGGACGGCGACCAGACAGAGAGGCTTCCTGGGCTGTATCCGGTCTCTGCAGCTGAACGGGGAGTTCCTGGACCTGGAGGAGAGAGCCCGGATGACCCCCGGAGTGGAGCCGGGGTGTCGCGGGCATTGCAGCACCTATGGGAAGCTGTGTCGCCATGGAGGGAGGTGCAGGGAGCAAGCCAGTGGCTTCTCTTGCGACTGCACCCGCTCTGCCTACTCCGGGCCATTCTGCTCCCGCGGTAAGCAGGGGTCGGGGGCTCACGGAGGCGAATGCCTCCAGCGGGAAGACACTGGCTGGCAGTTCCTTTCCGAGTAGCTACGTGCAACCACAAAGTGTTTTCCATTTTGAATTTTTTTTTAATGCCAATTACATTTCATTGTTGGGTACGGGTGTCCCCCTGCTTTTTTGAGAGTTCACTTTAGGCCGCTTCTCTTTCACCAAAGACGGACGTTAGTGTGTTTTGCTAATTGGAAAAATCTGAAGTGACTTTTGCTTTTAGGACAAAAAGGTAGAAAGAGCATTAGGGGTTGGTTTTGCCCTTCTGGACAGTATGTACCCAAATGGCTAGGGAGACCCCGAGCTCCTCCCAGAGAACGCCTTCGCAGGCTATGTCTTTGTCATAGCTTTCCAGTACCTGTTGGTGCTGTTTTATCTTTATGTGTTACTTGGTATGATTTGATAGGACCATTTGGGGGTTCTGAGAATGCTCAGAATTTTTCCATCTATATTAATGGTCATTATTTCTTTGCTTTAAGGCATTTTTGCTACACAGGGGCTTCACGGGAACATTCGACTTGCAAATAATGGGGGAAACCTTCTTTGTCTCAAGTCTTAAAAGCTGTCTTTTGATGATAAATCCTCCAGTAGTCACCTTTAAGTGTCTTAGAAACTGTCAATGGTCTGTCCTTTGGGTTAGTTCTCTATTTTAAAATCATTAAAAAGCATTTTTTTTTTTCCTTTGGGATGAAGAGAGTCAGCAATCTAACGAAATTATTTTTTGTTTCTTTGCTTTGTTTATGTGTTTGTTTGCCTAACAAGTATTCTTTTTCAGGAGTGAAAAAAATTTTTCTGTTCAATATTGACATGTAACAAAATACAGACACTCAGGTGCTTGCTCAATGACACATTGCATTATCTGTAGTTTAAGTTACGTGGAAACTCTCAGCTTGTCTTGTTCCATCATGTCACAGAAGAAGCAAAGAACAGAATGTAGTCTTCAGTGCTCCGGACAGACTGGCTATATTTTCATAGTTCCGAGAAAACCGTCATCAGCTTCGATTCAGTCGTTTTATGGTGTCTCTGCGTTCCTGAGCCTTTTCTTGAAGGAGAGTCACCAGAAATGGGCTCCAATTTGAACAAGCTCTGATTTGCAAAGAAAGCATTTGATACTATTTAATTAAAAGTTGCCAAAATGCACTCTCCAAGTCTACTTTTTATCAGGAGCAAGTTATAATTTAGCATCGCCCTGTTGTAATAAATCACACCGTGTGGCTTCTGTTCTAGGAGGTTTTCATGTTTAAAATGAGAATTAAGACAACTTCTTCACAAGAACATGGCTTTCTTGTCTGAATCTAAATGACTTCCCATCCGTCTTGCTAAGAGCAATCAAGAATGTTATTGTGCATCCACATAGGATATTGAATATGAAAAGTGTAGTGTTATAATAAAAACAAAACTCCGAAGAGCCAAGCATATGGAGATGTTTCTGTGTCATCCCCTAAGCATGGGACATAAGCATGAACTCACGTTCGACAACTGGTCCCTTATAATAATGGAGGAAAGCAGGGGTCAGGCATCCAAAAGTACTGCTCCCTCCTGCTCTCCTCTTATTTTTATAGGTACATATTTTGGGAGGTACGCATGTGCACACATTACACACGTAACCTGCTTTTTAAAAATGCTTTCATGAGGCTGGTCCTCATAGCAATCACTGCTACACAGATGCCGTCTCGCTCTCATGTCAGTGCTAGACTGAGCTCTCTTTTGTAGCACACAGTGTTAGGAAGTGTTTAGGAATAAAGGAAAATATCGGCCTGTTGATTCTAGAAGGTAAGGAGATCCTTTAAATGGTAGTAGAGGACACTGGAACTCTGGTGGTGGGGGTGGTGTGAATTATAGACTGAGATGCAGTTCAGTCACCTGGCATGAATATAGCATTGTGAACTCAAGAAATGGTATTTTAAAAAGAGGCTCCTTTAAACTTCCTTCCTTCCTAGCAGTTACAGAAAGGCCAGCTTATTCTCTCAACAGATTAAGAGAGGACTGTTAATTCTAAATAAGAAAATGAATGGTAAAGGAAATGAAAACCAAGGGACCTGGTTTACGTCTGAATTCGAGAGCATTCAGCATTCAACAATCAGGCTGACCAGTGAATTAATGATGTGGCTTTCTAGCACGAAACCGTGTCAAGGGCCGTCACGAGACTGTGTACATTTACTGTGATACTTAATTCTGGTTGAGTGATACAATTCATTATTTTTAATTTTTCTTAAATATCAATATAATGAAACAAGATCCATGTATTGCAATATCTTTAACCAAAATGTGCCTACCCTTCCAGAGATGTCTGCCTATTTTGGATCTGGCTCATCTGTGATTTACAATTTTCAAGAAAATTATTCCTTAAGTAAAAACTCTAGCTCCCACGTGGCTTCATTTCACGGCGATATGAAACTGAGCAGAGAGCTGATCAGCTTTAGTTTCCGGACAACACAGACGCCAAGCCTGCTGCTCTATGTGTGCTCTTTTTATAAAGAGTACCTTTCGGTCATCATTGCCAAGAATGGTGAGTGCTTTTAGATGAGAGAGAAGACTGAATTAAGCGCTAGGTCAGTGACAAAACTGTGTTCATGTTCTTGACTTTCACACTCCCAAGTCCTTGTTCATCTTCATTTTGTTTTTCCAGTGCTATCCGTGTAACCTAAAAGGATTATTTAATGAAATTAAGAGCCATTTATCTCTTGATGTCAAATTTTGATCATTTTACGTATCTGCTGCGAAATTTAAATCTATGTATAGAAATACTTATTATAGTGTCTTTTTTCTAGAAGGCCTTTCTCTCTTTTCCACAAATCTGTCTGTTTTGTGGTTCATTTGGACATAAAATGCCTATTAGTACATAAAAAATATTTCCTTCTACTCAAAGTAGAGGAATTTTGAGGGAGTATCAACAAATGAGCACTATGTGTAAGGAAATGTCCATAAAATAATCTGTGGATTCTTGTTAGAGGCCAGAAAAGGACCACAGGAAACACAGGTACATCACTTCTGGGCAGTGGCGGGTGGATTAGAACACAGGTGCCACGGAAAACCGCTCATTGCTTCTTTGCTCCTCCGTCCATCAGATTAAAGTTAAAAACAGTGATAAGTATACATGCTGGATGAAGAAATAAACACATTTATAAATATGTGAACATATCGTTTCAAATAACAGGTATATGGTCCCAGGGCCCCCAAATTCCAGAGTAAGAATAATATTGCTCAGAATTATATTTACCTTCACTGTCTGCATTTTGAGCTTGAAGCCTTTTTATACATTAGGATATTTTCTTTGTTAAGTTAGAAGATAGCCTGTGAAGAAAATTAATCGACACCTTTGTGGGCAATTAAGTGAGTAGTATTAATTCTAATACTAACTTTGGCTTAAAACCATCCATTTTACCCTGATTTCATTCCAAAGTCCATGATCATGACCACTTGGAAGTATTTCTTATTTTAGTCAAAGTACATTTGCTTATAAAGTGTATCTCAGAAGTGGGGGATCTTTTATTTTTTTTAAAGAGGAGATTACGGAAATGGTATAATTGCAATATTCCACAGTAGTTTGGCATAATACACCAAGTCTTTTTTTTCTTTTTTAAGTTAGAGGCTAGTGGGGAGATTTGCATATGCTTTATCGCGTATTTGAATTTTAGGGAAAAGAATTAAAGACTTGCAGAAAGACACTGCTTATTAACAGCATATTGGGTCTTGATTTTGAAAATAATACAATTTCACATAGAAACTGACTTCCAGGAATTGTAATGAGAGGTGACATCCAAATGAACTATTGCAGGTGTTTCCCTATAAATTAAAAAAAAGAGTCCTGATTGCGCATAAGTAGTTTTTAAGATGCAATTTTAACTAACATATAACTCCCCCCGCTTCCCCATTTAGGAAGTTTGCAGATCAGATACAAACTAAACAGATATCAAGACCCTGATGTTATTAACTTTGATTTTAAAAATATGGCGGATGGGCAGCTTCATCATATACAGATGAACAGAGAAGGAGGCGTGGTCTTTATCGAGGTAATATAGTAAACTCAGCAGGTGGACCTACAGCAGAAATGTGATAATAATGGAAAAATAATAATGAATAATGATAACAAATAAAATAGACCAAGACATACCTTTGCTACTACTCTTGCATGGGTCACAAGCCATCAAATGTGGTCAGAGTTTTCTAAAGGCTGAAATCCTGTCCAAGATTATTTTATTCATATTTGGTACTTAAGAGGCCAAACTTGTTTCACGTGTGTTGCTTTGCTCGGGAGGGAAATCCTGTGTGTAATATCACTGTGTGCTATTGGCAGGGCTCCAGGGAAGCCAGTTGACTTGAGTGTACACACAGCCATAGCTCCAGCACAGAAAGTAATGATTGCAATATCAGAGTGAAATTTTTAAATGATGCGAGTAACATTAGAGAAAGTGGAATTCTTCATTCTCCTAGCTTTTGAGGAAAAGCTCTGTTTGGGCCTTTTGCAGAGAAGAAAAGTTCTCAGTTGCATGATACCAGTAAAAATACCCAACTAAGTAAAAATACTGAGGTAAAAATAGCATATCTTCTGTTGGCTTTCCCACTTTTACATTTCTTCTACAGCAGGGAAGAATTAAGTGATAGAAGCAGATAGAGGGTGGAGTGCAGCCATAACTTCAGGGTAGTATAGAAATATTTTAGAAAATAATATTCACCTTTACAAGGGACTGAATCTTTAAAATGTGTGTTTCTAAATCTTTGGGGTCTGTACTAACAATTGCCTCTTGTCATTTTCTTTTGTCTTCCTGTCTTCTTCTGAAACTGGGGTCCACGGCATGTCTGCATCTCTCGGAACAACTTTGTAGATTGATGAGAACACAAGGAGACAAGTCCAGCTGTCATCAGGTACAGAGCTCAGCGCGGTCAAATCGCTTGTCCTGGGAAGGATTTTGGGTAAGTAAAATGAATGCCCTTTTTTCTAAAGATGACTCAGGAGAGAGAGAGAGAGACAGAGACAGACAGACACACACACACACACACCCTCCCGCTCCGCAGACCAACAGAAACCTCTTGCCTTATTTTAGTTATGATGTAAATGAAAATCAAGGGCATGTGTAATCATGAGGAGGAACTTTCTCTGGGACAAACAGGCATCCCCCTTGGATAGAAATATCACTGCGGTCTCTGCTGTGCCTCCATCCTGCATAATGAAACACATATTGTACTCACACTTCAAAAATATTAAATAATAAAAGTAGAAATTGTCATCTATGTATCAAACAGCTGACAAATGCAGGAACTTATTAGAACAATAAAACTAGGATTCAGTCAAAAAGAAAAGGATGAAGAAAGCAATCGCTTTTCTTGTGGTTTGTGAATATGCTTTAGGTTTCGGCTTGGATTCTCTTTGCCTTGTTGAGATGTTTCTGTGGCCAGTGTCCGGCCAGAAGCCAGTTATCAGTCTTATCATACGTGTTTATATCTTCCAACCCCTTTTTTAAAGGAAAGGTGCAGGAAGGAATGCCCGAGCAGACGAGAAGGGAAAGAAGCATTATTTTATTTTATTCTAAATTAGTTGTTTGCATTGGTTGTTACTTCTGGACCCAGGGAACGAACCTGGGTCTTTGGGATGTGTGTAGACTGTGCTTTCTGGAGGCACCTGACCTGCCTGCTACTCCGCCAGCACCTCTGACAATTACTTCTGATAACAGCACTGAAGTAGAAACTCACTGTCATCATTTTACCCTCTACGTATATGCATGCACATTTTTTAATACTTGCCAACCAGGACTAAATTGAAAAGTTTGGAGTAAGTTTTAAAATACATGTTCTTTTTAGTTTTCAGTAAATTATAAAGAGTATTGCCACTGCTGCTGTTTGGTGGAGGGGTGAGAGGCTTCTCAGAGTCTGCTTTTCTTCCCCAGTTTGACATTGGACACCAGCGTGGACTATGTTTGTCTATGATACTGTGTGGAACCTTTTGGTTTTTCACCTTTTCAGTTATTTGTACCTTGACGAATCATTCCTGATATTCTCTACACATATCTCAGAGTCTTGAATGTTTGATTAAACCCATGGGTGAATGATCAAAATACTGGCCCTGGAGAAGGTTAATAGTTATATTTATAAATATTTATAGGCTTTCTAGCAGTATGATGAGCACCAAAATTGTGTGTTCTTTTTCTCCAAATAAATAGAAGTATCATAAATTGCAATGTTCTTCTACTGTGCGATCATGGACACAGAAAAGTGCAAAGGACTACTTAGGTATTTGGAAACTTAACTGGAAAATTCCAAGTGAATTTCCTAGTGTTTATTAAATAAATTCAACTGTAGTGATTGAAAAATAAATAGAACAAATCCTGATGTCAAGAATTCCTCAGTCTAGCAGATATGAGATGAGGCACCAAGTAAAAGCATATGGTACAAGATAAAAAAAATTCTAATGATGTATAATGTTGAAAAATAGCGTCTTCATAGCTAATGCTGGAGTTACCGATAAAAATATTTTTGCGAGTAGGAATATGTTAAATGTATCATAAAACAACTGAGAAAACAGGTCTGCATTCTCTGAGGAGGATACTATTAATCAAGCAACAGGATCATAAAATTCATTATATAAATATGTGTTTTCCTTTTTGTAAGTGAATAGAGGGGATTAGAATGGAATTAAAAATGTTAATGCTTTTATTCAAGAATAGCATATTATTAAAATGCAGATCACTCATGCTGAAAAATAAGATGAAATTTCACATCAGCAGCGAAGTTTATGGTCTGAATCAATTCATTCTCCTAAAAGTATAAGTAAGAATTTGTTTGGCTTGTACTTACATTGTGGATCTTGACCAAGGACTAATGTTACATTCAAACCAGTTATAATTCAAAGGAAATTAATATTTTATGATCAAATTGTGTGTGGTATGTGCATTTCTAATAAAATCTTATTTAATAGTCTGTATTTTCTATTATATTTTAATATAGCATATTAAGTAATAGTACAATAGATGCTAACATGGAATTCTGGATTTTTCAAAGTTGTTCAGTCTTGAAATTTCTTATTAAGGTTATTCAGGTCCTCCAAAAAGCACCTGCTAACACAAAAATTAAGCATGTGAGAATTTTATGAAGGGGCCAGATGGGAGGACTTGACCAAGACTGGAAGAGCCCTCAGCTGTCCATGCAGCTCTGCCTCCAAATGAAGGAGAGAGGGAAGGGAAAGTTAGTTCTACTCCTTTGGGAGCCCTTGAGTCAAAGTCAGCCATCAGAAGAGTCCTGAGTCCCCAAGAACAGGCCTCCCTTAGAGTCTCTTCTGTGATCAGCCATTGGCTGGGAGCAGCCCTTGGGAAGCATGACACTGGTCTGAGAATGACAATGAATTTCAGAGAGTCTAGCAGATGGGGCCTGTGGTCAAGGACTGTTCCTCTGATTGGACATCTGTCAGGCATATCAATAAGGCACCATGCTTATTAAATCCGTTTTCCTTTTTTTGTGTGTCTGTTGGCTCGTGGGTTCATTTCAGCACATACGTAAAACTGTGATCAATTCTGCAGACAGAGAGAATGCCATGAGCAGGGTAGACATTGCATCTGCCCTCACAGAGCTGAGTGGGGGTACGAACGATCACCATGCAGCACGCTCCTGTGCATCTCACGGAGTATAATATACCCGGTGTTGCTTTAGATAGAATAGTTCCAGATTACCCCCCAAATTAAGATATACTCAAATACTTGTTTTCTTTTATAATTTCTGAATGTGCTTAAGAAAGAACACATTTAACCAATTACTTTCAGAGATGTGGTTTGCCTCCATTTTCAACGAAAGGCGTAAGGCTATGACTGTCGGTGTCATTTCATGGAAACCTAGATATCATGGAAATGTTATCCTCTCCACTCTCTCTGTGTGTTCACAGTCAAGTGCTTGGATGGAAGATCAAACTCCACAAAGTCCCTCCGTTCAGCCCCTCCGATAATCAGCAGAGCTTGTTACATTTGTTTTCTATATTCATAATTCACTATAATTTCCAAATTCTGATTCCAGATGCCTTTGAATGTTAGAATAGTTTTATGATGTATGTAAGTAAAAGTTGGATGATGATTTTCACTCTGTGTAGTAGCGTTTGTAGATTTGGGATGAAGATGGATCGTGATCATTTCTCTCTTCTGAGGCCACAGAGCCAGGATGTCCACTCAGATAGCACAGCGGAGATTTAGGCCAGATGCAGATAAAGTCTCTAGTCAGCAAGCACAGGCCATCCACTCAATCTCCTCCAAAGAGCTTTAAGAACAATCTCCAATGTGTCAGGACTCGTTCATGTAAAACTTGCTTCTGTGCCCAGAGGTGAGAATAAAGGTGACGGGCATGACCTGAGGGCACTGGAATGGTGACATTATATTGGGAAATCACTCTACAGATAATGGGCTGGTTATTTCAAAAGCAAGTTGGAAAAGAAGAGTGCCATTTAAAGCTAAAAGAATGAGAAATCTGCCTAAAATCATTCCTTTGTATTCGTGGAGTAGATTTTTGAGTTTTTTTGAACATTTTTGAATATTTTAGCAATTAAAATGTCATAGACTGTCTCTGGTGCACAGCACAGCTTCATCCAGGTGGGAGTTTCACTCATTTCCAGAGAGTCAGCTCTGTCATTTTGAACTTGCCATTTCTAGAAACCCTGCAGACCCCTTTTCCCATAATTTTGATACCTGAGCATAGATCAAAAAAGTGTCACATTCCAAACCAAAAGAACATTCATGGTGCTGAAAAATAAGACTTGATATTAGCCATCGAGCAAATGAGCAGGCAAACATTGGGATTATGTCAGAGGCCCATGGCGTCGCAGTTCCACACTTCCAGTGGGTAGGTCACACTTCTCCTTTGACACCGACTTTCATTTGGCAAACAGGAGAAAGCATGCAGCTCTATTTACACTTCAGAGAGCATCACATGATAAAAGCAAAAGTCACAGATCTCAAATATATTTATCAATTGCCAAATCTAGATACCTTCATATGGCGATAAAGCTAGATTGATTACCACAATTAAAAAGAGAAAACAATGACTTATTTCTTTAATTACTCATGTGTTGAAAATGTACCTGCAGCAGAAAGAAAGTGAAAAACAAGGTCATGGTCAGGGACTTACATTATTGTGTGAATTTATAAAGAATGGGAGAGGAGAAAGGGGGCGGGGAGGGGAGGGGAGGGGAGGGGAGTGAAGAGAGAGGAAAGAGAAGAGGCACAGGGATGCACAACGGGCCTTGGGCTGGGGAGAGGAGCACAGCCTCGAGAGCTGCTGGTCAGGCCGGCCTCATGATGAGCTATAGGGCTATTCCGAAGAAGAGCGGTGACATTTGAATTTTGCTTGTCTAATAGAGGGTTCCAGATGGCTTCCCTGTCATCATAGTACAATTTGATATTGTTCCCCCAAAATTACCCTCCTTGCTTGCTCTCTCTAAGTAGTGCTTGTTAACAATGATCAGAGTCAAAAATTGTTCGTACAAAACATCCTCATTTGTGGGAATGAGCACTGCCAGACAGAGCGAAAGCACTTTCTTTCTCTCTGGCCTTCCTTCCAAGAAGGCAGATGGCCTGATGTCTCTTCTTTGTTAGGTATGACATTCACAGAGCCCACAGGTGCAGTGCCCAGGTGATTCTTCAGTCAGCTCCCTCAATAGGAAATATTTATTCCAAACTCGTATGAAAAGATTTCTTTAAGCTGTAATTAATGAAAGGATTTATGTGGGTATAAAGTTGTTTTACTAGTGCACTGCATTTTTATGGGAGGGGAATCTCCACAACAACAACAAAGAAGAACAACAACAAAAAAATCGCAGTATCATTCTTCATTTTGTAATTGCCTTAAACTTCTCATGAGATATACATACCTCTTGATATAATTTAACCCATTGTAAAATGAATGAAAAATCACTGTTCAAAGGCTGAGTGAAGTCTACAGAGCCCACTTACTCGCTTTTTTATGTCAGACATGTAACGGTGCAAACACACAGAGAGCTAAGCATTGCTGGTGTCTCCTGTCGGCAGGAGAGGAGACAGGTTGTATTAAATAAACTCGGAGCCTCTTCCGCCATAATGAATAGAGAATATGTGTTACATACATCCTTTTACTATCCAAAACTCATTGTAAAATGAAGTTCTGAGTTCTTTTTATGGTAAGAAGTTCTTTTCATATGTAAGAAGCGTTTTTCAAAAGCCTAAAGCTGGTCTTCACTCATTCTGGGCAGTAGTTTTGGTATATTTAGAACCAATGACCCATAGGGATCATTTATCTCTTCAAAGGCTGCAGAGGCAGGAAGTCAGTCAGATTTTGCAGAGGAGATTTTAGGCCAAATGTAAATAAAATGTGTGGTCAGAGGGAAGAGGCTGTCTACTGTCTCCTCAGCAGCAATCTTCAGTCTCAGGGATGTCTTATGTAAAATCAGCTTCAAAGCCAAGGGGATGCATAAGAAAATGTAACGCAAGTACTTAAGGACATTGTGCTTTTGTGAATGACTTGTCAGATGATACTGGGGTTGGGGGCAGTGGAACTGGAACTAGTTTTTGGATTAATCAGTTTTGCAAGGTTATCTCTCAGAACAGTAGGTTTGATTGGCGAATAAATACTCTTATGAAGAACTGCTCCTGTATCCACATGGCATTTGTTGTCTGCTTTGTCATCTCACTCTCTTCCATTTGTTGTTCCATTGTTGTTGCAATATAATGGCAGCTGGGTCCTGGCCCTGCACTGTTTCCAGACCTGCCGTCTTTATTATGGACTAATGGTTTAAGACATGGAGATCCCTTTTAAAGACAGTCCCTTTTTATAGGTATGTTGGAATTACATTTTTTTCTCTGAGGTTTGGTGTTGGCTTTGCTTTGGTTATGAAGACCACATGAAATTCCGTGATGTCTTCCTTGTCATTATTCTTCCATTGATTTCAGACCCTTTCAATTCTCTCTGCATTAGGAGGCACGTCATCCATATTTTAATTCCTTGGTGCTCTATTTTTCTCGTAAATAGAAAATGTTCTTTGTTAAAAGGTTTTCTTTTTACAAAAGCAGAAATCATTCTCTGGGGTGGAAAATACAGTTGAGACCTTTTCTTTTTTTTTAAATAGGCAAATTACCTAAAAATCTGAGCCAGTTAAGGATTTTTATAACCAGAAACATCTAAAACATGCCTGTCTTAGCAGCATTTTGGTGAAGCAAAAGTTGTTTGCCTTGCATTCCTCCACCTGCTCTGTTCGATCCGTACCTAATACTGGTATTTCCGGAACTGGGCACAGGAAAGATCCACAGTTGTGCCCATTGGACTTATTAGCACAGCTCTCACAGCAGATATCTGAGCTGTGGGTTCCTAAGGCCAACTTTGCTGTGAGCGACTTCATGTGCCATTCACTGTGTTTGGACTCAATGTTGATGAGCCAAGTCTCCGGAGTTCACTTCATAACTGAGTCTCATTCCAGCCATTGACTTTCCTGACATGAGAAGTGGTTGGCCCAGCCCCGGAGACGGTAGGGAGCCTGGAGGTTGAGAAAGCTGCTGCGGGCCTCCCTGCCTTCTGGCTGGAGGACAGTCTGGGAATGAGCCCAGCAGAGTCTCAGGGGAGACCACGAACCACATGGCTCCCTGCACCACTCGCCTTGGAAATGCTTGGCTGGCAGAGATCTCTGCACCCTGCGAGGTGTCAACAGTGAAAACATCAGTGTCCCTCTTTGCCAAGGAGAGTGACCTGAAATTTGGGGGTGTTCCTGACTCCTGCTGAGGGTGACCTGAAATTGGGACAATTTCTCATGGTGTGGAAAGCCTTCCTCTCAGGACTGCACAAGTGCAGACAGCTGTCTGTCTTCTGTGGGCAGGAAGTCGGTGGCCAAGGCCTATCTCTGCGATGAGATGAGAAAATCCCACGGTTAAGAAGACTCCATGGCAGTAAAACGGGAGACAACTCCAAACCGTCTGATCATTCCCTGTCAAAACAGAGCCATTTACGGAGACAGACCTGAACGCAGCTTCGTGAAAGCATTTGGAGGTTATTCTGAAAAAGCATCCAACAGACCTTGAGGAACTAGAAAGTGATTTATCCAGAGTTAAAAAAATCCAGCAGGGAAGAATGATCGCTGTTGCTGCTTGAATTTATCATCTAGAAGATCAAGCGAATGAAGTTCTTGACCCACACAAATATAAGCCCTAAATAAGATAAATCAGGAGGGAAGGGAAAACGGGTTGGAAAATGTGCGCAGGACACCCCAGGGGGAATACCGGGTGACAGCAGCACCCAAAGGACCACGTGAAACGGTGGTTTCTCGGGGGCAGTTGCCCGCACAGTACGTAACGTTGTGTGTCTCTTCCGAACTAAAGCGAAGCCTGTGTCTGCAGAGTTAAAGGGCTGCTGTGTCCTCTGCAGAATGGACGAGAGAAGATACGCCCTAGGGACAGTCTGGTAACAATTCCTGAATGCAGGGACTCTCCAAATTTTGAGAAAGAAGTGTCTGAGTTACAAGCTGCTATCCAAGTGATGCCTGTAGATTAAGAGAATGTGACTGTGAAGACTCACCCTTAAAAGAGACCCTAAAAGTTGCTGAAGTCAGGAAGATCCATTTCTCCTCCAGGCACACTCCATCATGTTCTTCTTTGTCTCCTCCTGACATTGTCATTCTTCAAATTTTTCATTAGTCCCTATTTCTAGGTTGATTAATCTCCTTTCTGTCTCTCTGTCTAGGATACATGAACTTTGTATTCTGTATCTTTAGCTCTCGAAACAGTAAATAATAGTTGACTCTTCACTTTTGGTTTTAGGGCATGACAGTTTTTCTACAGTAGTTGATAATAAGTAAAACATCTT
Organism: Solenodon paradoxus; assembly: GCA_004363575.1. Lineage (NCBI taxonomy): Eukaryota > Metazoa > Chordata > Mammalia > Eulipotyphla > Solenodontidae > Solenodon > Solenodon paradoxus. The sequence goes on from RJWH01000927.1 coordinate 219,403, forward strand.
TAATTTGGCGGTATAGGATTTCTAAAAGTTGTCTCACCTCTGAAGTTTACCAGACAAATCTTAATTACATTTATTTCTCAGATTCAAAAGGTAAGATTTTTTAAAAGGCCTATAGAAATGTTATTCAAGATTGTAACCTAGTAGAGGAAATGGGAGAATTATCGTTACATTGCTCTTAAAGTATATTTCCTTTTTACTCATTATTAAAGTAAAAGAACAAACCTCCAGAATAAAAGTGCTTTTTCTAAAAGTGGATGTTTGAATATTCGTTCATTCAAGTGAGTGGCTGCTGTGGGCGGGGGAGGGGGCTAATCTGTTCTTTGATCCTCCCAGGTAGCAGCAGGGTGCTAGGTGGGTGTCATGTTCCTCTGTGCCTGAGGTGGGGGCGCCTGAGGGGTAGGGACTAGGCCTCTGCATCAGGATGTCTGGGCCTGAATACTGTGTCCTTCGTAATAGAAGAGTGATGCAATCTTTCTAATTACTAGACTTTTTTTTTAAGGGAAAGGTGCAGCAGAGGCAGGTAGGCAGGAAGAGTTCATTTTTGTTGCTCATCTTGGTTGTTCCCTCTGACCCTGGGATGTGAACCTGGGACCTTGGGATGTGTGTGGACTGCATTCAGCCCCTACTTCATCAGAGCCTGCCCCGATTTATTTTTATAGAGATGCAACTCATGATTCTAAACATTGAATTTTGATTTTTATTATGAGGTACAACTTGAAGGAGACTAGAACACAAAGAGAAGAATTTTTCAAAACCTTGGTATAGGAATGGCCCTGGTGCCTTAGAAGCCATGTCGGTGGCCAGAGTGCGACCCCTGTGAAGCCAAAGGACCTGGGGTCAAGACCTGGGGTGGGCAAGGTGGGGAAGAACTGAAATACATAAATAAATAGATAGCTAAATAAGTAATTTCTTGAGCGTCCCACTGTGGTCTTGTGGAATCGGGCCAGCTGTTCATTAACACTGTGGTGTCCCTTGGGATTCACAGAGCCCAGTGACGTGGATCAGGAGACGGCGCTGGCCGGCGCGCACGGTTTCCTGGGCTGTCTCTCTGCCATGCAGTTCAGCCACATGGTCCCCTTGAAGGCGGCGCTGCACCCCGGCCACCCAGCCCCCATCACGGTCTCGGGACACGTGACAGAGTCGAGCTGTGTGGACCAGGCTGGCCCCGACGCGACATCAGGGGAGAGGACACACTCGTTTGCAGGTGGCGTGTGGCTCTTCCCCTCCCTAGTCACAGACACTGCTTGTCTCTGCGATGTTCACATCTTTTAAAAAATTAATATTTTAACATCATACTATATGGACTTATATAAGTCTATAGGAAATCCACCTCTATACATAATACATCAAGTTCATCACTAGGTCATTTTGTCCTTTACTGTCCAGTTTATCCTCTGTCTCCAGTTTGTCCCCCACTCTTCCTCCTCCCCTTTCTCTTCCTGCCACCACTGGTTTCCTTTATTCTTTTTTTTTTTTTGACTGCTGCTGTCACCCTACATTTTCAACATGGTTTCTTAAAATCGGTTTCGTTTAAATTTCAATTCTCTCTCTTCTTTCTTTGCTAGAGTCTGACTTTCTTATTCATGCGGGCCATTGCCTTGACATTGAATTTAAAATGGCAGAGCCCATAGTCACTCCCATAATTCTGTTCTGCTTTAAACTTCTATGAAGTTCAACAGTTGTTTGTTTTCCTTGCCTATATCACCTTCTCCCCATTCCTTTTTTTTTTTTTCTCCTTTTACTACTGCAGATCACTCTGGAACAAGAGATGACAGAGAACCTCTAACGAAGGTCATCAAAAGTGACTCTGCAGTCATTGGAGGTAATGCAAAGCATGAGTCAGCTTTTTTGGGATACTTGGCAGTTACAAAAATGGTGATGATTTGGCATCAGAGAAGCATCTACTCACTTTCCAAGGGTTAGGCACTGAATCCTGAGGTCAGTGAAGGTGTTTAATTATCTTCTGGATCATCCTAGAGAGTCATCCCAGCTTCCTTGGAGATTTTCAATGTAAATAATCGAGCATTTCATTGAAGCACCATACTCAGAGAATAGTTGTTAAACTGTGTGATAATAAATATGATTTAACTTGAAAATGGCCACCTACATTCCTTAAGGAATTCTAAAGGTACTTGAGGAAACACCATTTTTGTTGCCTTCTGCCACATAGCATTGCTTCTGCAAGAGTTTCTGTGAAAAGTAGGAAAAGCCCTAAAATTAACATTAGAAGCATATATTTTATTCACCTTAGTGTTTACTGTGTCTCTTGTTTAGATGATCCTATGAATAAATGTTACATTTTTATTTGTATTTTGATCAAATGTTGGGCAAATGGAATAAAAGTGGTTCCTAGTTATTTTAAATTACAGAATTTACACACACAAGTAAAATTGAAGTGTTGCTTCCTGGCAATGAAAAAAACATTCTCTGAGACATCATTTAAAACCAGCCTCCCAAATAAACCTTTTTCTTCCTGATGAATGATTTTAAGAATGTTATAAATCATGTTCTTTACAAGTTAAGTGGTTCACCTTTTCTCCACATTGCAGATGATGTGAACTTACAAAAGTAAATAATTACCTTATTACTTTGCCTGATAATGTGATTACACGTTGACTTGGGCAAACTTACGTGGGCTTTATGGCTGGTCTGTTAGTTTGTTACACCCTTACTCGCCTAGAAATCCATCTCCTTCAAGTAGTTAAGATTTTAGTTAAACAGAATATAGTACTGGTCAAATCTTTGTGAGAATATTAACATTCCAAGACTATGTCGGTTCCTTTTTTAAAAAATCAAATTAAAAATGTATTAATTAAAGATACAGAATATAGGATCCCCATTCAGTCACCTAACAAGTCAAAACCAAAACTCTATTAGAAGAGAAACTACACACGGGCATGTATAAAAGAAGTGCATGAATTAATTATGAACACATGTCTATGCTAAAACTCATTTAAAGCCACAGCATTTGCTATGTGCTTACCATGTTAAACTAGGATTCCTGCTCAGAGTCAGACATTGTCTCAGTCTGATCAGGATGGCTTTTCGCTCCATAGAACTAGCTTAGAGAGTAGATAGAGGAAGAGGAAAAAGAGAGAGTGAACAGTCAAACCAGTGTTAGAACGAAATATTTGCTCTTTAGAATACCGTCACAAAAATCATAGTTGAGGTTTGCAGAGGAAAGGAAGGGGTGTGTTGAGAAGTCACCGGTGTAATTCCATTGTACCTGTGAAACGCTCACTTGTCTCAGATGTCTTGAGCAGAAAAGCCAGTGTGAAAGGATTGCCGCTCAGGCACTCGGCAGGGACAGACCTTGAGACTCACAGCAGCTGGCTCGGCCATCTCTGCTCAGAAGGCCTCATCTGGACCACGTGCAATCGATCTGCTAAGTCACAGAATATGGCCCTCTCGTGCGTTTCTCCATCTGGTGGCTTTGTGGTGGAATTCTTCGTTCTGGTCTAGTTAATGGAAATTGTACTCACTGTGTAACAAGTATTAATCATCGAATGGTTTTCCAAATTGGCTAAGCCTCCTATGTCCTAAATTTTAGATGAGTTTTTCTGTACTTGCAGTGAATAGTATAATGTGGGACAACTGATTTAATAAAACAGCTGAAACTGGTCATCCAGCTATTGTAGAGACTTTTTGGCCAGGCTACACAGATATGAAAGGTCATACTTAGATAAATACAAAGTTTTATAATTCCTTCGTAAGAATACATTCACACAGAGTTTCAGATGATAACGTCACAGTCTGGTAGTTGGTCATATTTCATGTGGAAGACACATACACGTGTCTACATAATCATGTATATGTGTACACACATGTACACATAAGCATACAAAGAAAACAAATCACATGCATGGAACAAACTAGTTCCAGAGTCTATAGCTTTGTCTGGATGTGAATCTTGTAAATGAGTCCTACAACCAGACAATAGAAATATTTATAGCAACTCAAGTGATTATTTTTCTAAGATGAAAGGCAAAATATGTAACAGCAATGGAAAAAAATTTATTTAAATTATTCTTTATTAATATGACAAAACAACCATATCTGCTAGTCAAGTCTGCAGATTTCAAGTTCAGTGCAGGACTTAGTTATTACATTTGTATTCAGTTTACCACAAGGAACTGCTACTTTCTCAGGTAAGACTGGCCTCATCAGAGAGGGGCTTTAACCATGGTCAGTATTATGGTTAGCTGCCATGAATCTGGTCATCAAACCATGTACTTGGGGACCTACTGTGACCAAAAGGAACCTTCCAGGTTTTGACTGGTTTGGAGTCCATGGAACCTTCCAGGTTTTGACTGGTTTGGAGTCCACTAGAGTTGTATAACACAATGTAAATGAGAAGGAAGAACTCTAGTTTTGTAGTCTGAGAATTGACGCATGTTATTAGTTATTATAGCTACTTTTTTGTCTAAAAAAACCTGACATTTGTTAATACTTCCACTAATTTTATCAGAAAAGGCTAATTACTAGGAAACTCTCACACTCAGAGTAGCAAACAAGAGTTTTCCAAATTCTGTTTTTCGTTGGAAAACTTGAACTTTATACTGGGCAGCATATATCGCCAGTTGATTTTTTCTTGAGAGACTTCATTTCTTTCAGAGACAGTATCTTCCAGTATCTGAGTCAAAGCAGCTGCGCTTATCTGCAGGTTGTATTTTTTCCAAATGGAAACCATGTGACTTGAAGCAAAAAGTAACTTTCCATTCACAGCAGCAGATACTCCTCCAAGCACCTTTCCTGGAGACAACCAGCGTTTGCTGGGGATTCCAGATGCTCTTTGTGGCTGCTTTGCATTTCATGGTCCAAAATGTTAGAAGGACTTTAGAGTCAAAGGTCAAGATGTGATACAACGCGTAGTTTTCTGTGTTTCATCAAGGATGCTCTTAAATGCACGCTTCCTGTTCCCCCTACGACTGTCGACTGCAGGCCAGTGTGGTGCCTTCTGCTGCTTGAATGCTAGGACCACTGCTCCGTTGGGTGGCCTGACCCTCATTCCTGCTAAGGCACCAGGCACTTCCCCAACCTGGTTTTGCAGTATCCGTGGCTATGTTAATGTAATGAAAAAGGCATCTTAGAGTTGTGATGCGATCATGCCTTTTGAAACAACCTGGACGGAACTTGCAGTGATTATGCCAAGCAAAATAAGTCAGAAAGTGAAGAGAAAAATACTGGCTGATTTCACTCATGTGTGGAATATAAAGAATCAGCACAAACTAACAAAACTCAGCACATCTCTCAGGACTCTGCAAGGTGGTGGTTACCAGAAGGGATTGGGAGGGCAGCGGAGAAAACCTGGGTGAAGGAGTAAAATGGATAATGGCGACAGACCCTGGAATGCTGGGGGTGGTTGTGGTGTGACATGCAGGGGACCAGGGTGCGACTCTTCTCCTGGAACTTATAGGGTTGTAAATAAGAGAAAACATAGTAAGGAAAATTTAAAAAGAGAGAGAGAGAGAGGTGATAAGATGGGAAATTTTCTCATATTCACTAAATACAGGACTTAATAATTTTATATTCCAAATGACTGGCGATACAAAAAGAAAAAATAAGGGCAAACCAAACTGCATGAATGAAATTTAGAATGGTATACTCTAAAATGTTAGCTCGAGGGTTTCTCCTATGGGTGTCAGAATAATGGGTGGATTTTAGGTAGGCTGTTCTCTGTATTTTCCAAATTGTGTTCAATACACTTATATAAAAATATGGGGGGTGGGATTATTATAAAAGTAGCTCTTACCATGCGAAGCCCCTCCAAGCGTCCTGAGGGTACATAGAGCACACCTTGAAGACTGCGAGTACCTGATGAGATGCCAGAGTTAATGAGCCCTAGCAGCATAGCTAGCAATTGTCATGTTTAAAATATTTATTTACAAATATTTATTTATTGTTTCAAAGAATCAATCTTCTTCACATGGAGCACGAGTAAATCTGTGTATCCATATACCTGTATTTCATTCGTCTGGATTATTCATAGACATAACCCGTTCCTGCTCTTCAGCAAAATGACAGGTTATTACAAGCCAATGTCATAGAACCGTTTACCTCTTTAAAGGCCAAATATATTGAATTATCTTTGCTGTTACTGCTCATCTATACCTTAGAAGCAGGCCACACTTGTCTGTGCATCAGGTGACCACACGGTCTTAGAGACACACAAGTGTTATCCTGTAAAACATCAAAATGCACTAACGCAATGCAATATACATTCGGAATAAATGGAGGTGAGCCCACAAGGTTGATGGAACACAGAAGTTAACACAGTGTGTTCTGATAGCACTCCATCCAGAAATCACTGGATTTTTTATTTTTCCAGTGAATCCCAAGCTGGAAGCTGGCTTTAAGTAGCACGTGATTTTATTGTGACTCCTGAATGAAATCAGCGTAGTTTCCGTTCCGGTGAAGACTCTGACTTTGTATTTCTTGTGTCTTCTCTCACTAGGTTTGATCGCCGTTGCAATCTTTATCTTGCTTTGCATCACGGCCATTGCTGTGCGCATTTATCAGCAGAAGCGGTTATTCAAGAGAAACGAGACCAAAAGGTCAGAGAATGTAGATGGTGCAGAGGCTGTTTTGAAAAGGGAGCTTAACATACAAAGCACAGTCAGTGAAAATCAGAAAGAGTACTTCTTCTGATGGGCAGCCCTGCTTTCTCTTCGAAGCTCTGTGGTCTGCTTCCACAGCCAGGGCCACACACACGCTGTTCTTAACCCTGAATGTACAGGCAACGCTTTGGCAAAAGTGCCCCTGCCCTGCCCAGACTCCGGCTGGCTCCAGGAGGCCTCATCGGGGACATCATGCCCAGCGCAGTCACTCTGGAAACACCGGATTCGAGATCGCTGTTCATGTCCATCCCTTCCGATAGCATCTGAAACGCCTCTGTCGAACTCGCTTGGTGGTGGCTGCAGTTTTTAAATGTGAAAACGGTTGCCCACGTCTCTCAGCCACGTGATATCATGTTTTGTTAGAGGTGAAACTCCAGCTTGGACTCTGATGCCCTCGCTTTATTGAGAACAAGTGTCTGCATTCGTGTCCCATAGGGTTCTTCCTAGATCTGGCAATGCTTCTAAGAGCCTTTGGGGCTGGTGTTCGCATCTCCAGCGGCCAAGCGTCTATCAGATACCCCTTTGCCTTTCTCTGTTATCACATTCAGTACACTTAATTGATAGTCTCGAAAGGTGTTAGTTGTCCTCCGTTTGTCGGTGTTGCTCTCTTTTCTATTTTGAACACTTGAGGCTTCAGCTCCGAACATCAAATTCCCATGTCGCAGGACTTAGAAAATCCACGAGCTGTTCCGTCTGTGATATCTTGCCTAGAAAAATGGTTTCTATTTTATTTGCTAGCATCGTCTGGTAGAGGCAGTAGTTAAGACCCTGGGTGATGCCAAGTTCCCAAAGAATGTGAAATGTTTGCAACTAAACGTGTTGGTATATTTTTAAAAAAAGGCAAACGTAGTTCTTAGCACTGCAAAAAAAATTTTGTATTTACACCTGTAATATCTCAAATGAATAATACTTCTGAGAATATTTTCCCCAAACCTTATGTCAGTATTCTTTATAGGTGGATGTTTCTGTTTTTCTCAAGTTTATCACCAACTTTTCTTTGATGTCCCTTGGCTATATTCCTTGGAGCTGGTTCTTAGAAATTGGGGGTGGGGGTGGGAAAAAGACAACTTGAAGCGAAGAGTTCCATATCTCCCTCTCAAGTATGTATGGTGCACTGACCTCCAAGACAAACATTTGGAAACATAAGCTGTTTTTGGAAACATAAGCTTTCTGCAAAACCAAGAGAGAGCTTAAAGGCTTGCTGAAAGGGACAACGTCACACAATCTATCCTCAATCTGTCTCAACGTCTTCTCATTCAGGATGATGGAGTATATTTCTCAAAAATGCCCCAAATCAATATAGCCTACTAACTGTCATCTACTAATTATGTACCAGTTATACTAGGCTCCATGTACGTGCTAGGAGATCAAAGAACTATCGATAACCTTACGAAACTGTTACACTAGTGTTGAGACCGCGTATACAAGAAGCCTGCATGCAGCTGTCTTTTGAATTCTATAAGCCAATGATATAATAAAGGCACTTTGCTATTTATAGTCATATTTTCAGGTGCCTGCCAAGGAAAATCTGTATTCCTTAGCTGATTCTCACCAGAGCAATTTGGAAATATGTAAAATCAGTATCTTATTTTCTCTATTGTCCTTCTGAACTCTCTTTACAGAACTTGCCTGTCTTTTCTTCTAGTACTATATTCATCTTGATGTTTCTGTAAATGCTTGACTACATCTTAAGGATCTGATTTGACACAGACGTTTATGAAGGACCTACGTTGATAAATGTTCTACTTTTTTTTTTTTAAACCTGTGTGTGCTAGGGAAGGATTGACTCCAGAAGTGCTTTTCATTTGATGCAAAGCTGAATCCAGACATCCTCACAGCTCTGAATCATTTACAAGCGTTTGTGTGTTATTTAGTAGCAGCACTGACCTGGCTGAGAGCTTCAATGTAGACAGGTTTATAGATGGGGAAACCGCATCATACTCTGTGGTCTACACCGCCAGCAAGGTCTACACCGCTAGGCACTGCGACATTATCACCTGCACTCATACAGCATATGCCTTGACTTTCCTTTCCTGGTTTGTAATTCCTCCTCTTTTGTCTTAATAAAATGCATTTTTGAAGTAAAATGCAGAATATATTTTAAGAGACATTGTATAAAAGTTTAAGGAATTATACTGGATTTCCTTTTCTGAAAGCAGTAAAAACATGTGCAGATGTATGCCTTCTTTGCTGGTGTGTGTATTTTTTTAATCTTTGGTACATCTATGATGGTTAATGAATGTTAACAAAGGTGACATTTATCATGTATTTTTCCTTTTAAATGGACGCAAATATGAGACAAAACAATAGAAAAATGTTTGCTGTTTATGACAAGGAAGTTAAACCAGATTTGAAGTTTTGCCAGAGGACAGTGACTTTCCTGCCAGGTATTGTTTGCTGAAAGATGAACCTATATTTAATTGATGGATATCTTTTTCGCTTTGCAGAGAACTTGACCACAGGAGCGCTATAGATGTGCATGGAATTATGTAGAAGGTAGTGTATCCTTGTGTGATAGAAAAGCTTTTTATAAAAATCTGTACTTGTGATTTCTACTTTAAATATTAAAACAATAGATTATAATTAAAACATGAAGCATTTTTAAAAATACAGTTATAGGAAAGAAAATAAGGCAAATATCATACAAGCACCCCCGTATTATACAAAAAATTCAGGAACTAAAACACTGAGCAAACCATGTTAAACTTAAGCAGCATCCTTATCTCAAGAAACAGAGTTGAGATGATGCTGATAATAGTTTCTGAGTGGTGTTACTTTTTCTGTCCACACATTCTTTTCTACCCGTAATTTGATAAGAGAAGAAAAATAACCCAAACAACTCTCATCTTTCCCGAGGACTTCCTTCTCAGAGCTGAAATTTCATGATGTATGAAATTGACATGATGTTAAAACGCTTCTAAAATGTTTTGGGTAGCAATTTCTATTTTTCTCTGGGTTTCTGTCACAAATGGAATTTGGCTAGAGAATTTAAGATAGAAAACAAAATATAAACAGTCAATCTTAGCCTCAAAATCCATCATTTGAAGGGAAATATTTTCAGAGATGTTAATTTTATGCAAACCAAATTCCTAAGTCGTTAAGGCTAATCATAGTTAGGCACCTGTAACTTTTTTTACCACGTGATTACTTTTCCACTGAGATGTGTAGAATCTCCTATTAACGTGGAAAAGCTCCCCAAAACCGCGGCGCAGCTCAGTTTACTTTCTTCAGCCTTCACATACCATCTTTTCCTTGAATACCCAAATAAAACCAATTTGAGCATCTCTCTTGGGAATATAGGAAGTTGGATCTTGGGTACTTGCTTCTCCCCATCACCACCCAAGGTCCTCCGGAGGCCCTGAAGGAATGGTGTCATACTCTATGAATGGCTCTTGGTCTTTATAAATTACTTCAGTCACCCACATTAGACCATTATCCTAGTAATAAAACTAGAGTCAAGTTTAAACTCAGAGGTTGTCTCTTTTTCTCACGACCAACTGCTTCTGGCTGCAGCTCAAGTTCTTTCCTTAATTTACGAAGTAGAGGGAAGACTAGACTGTAACATTTAAGGAAAAATTAGGGACATCTTGGAAGTAATATAAAAGATTACAAAGCAGAATAACTGAGTTTAATTGGCTATTATCACGATTCCTAGAGTCCCCCAGTCATGTCCTTCCACCAATCAGTCTCACTCTTCTCTACAGCTGGCGTTTCCTCCAAGGCGGTGACTGCCTCCCCGTTCCCAAAGCATAATGACCAGTCCAGCAGGAAGGACAGTCCCTTGCCAGCAACGGATTTCTCTCTGCCCCATTCACGTTACTATGACATTATCTATTATTCTAACTTAACATACATCTATGTGACAGCAGTCATATTACATAGTGGAAAGCTTTACCTCAGACACAGGAGGGGCTCTTACTCCCAAGACAAGCAAAGTGCTGGGCAGTGCATTTCTTAGAGTTTAGCCATCACTGTAAAAGACCAGGTGGAGAATTTTGACATACTCTGCTACAGTCTGGGGACTCCCCACCATGTCAGTGTGAAGATTAACTTTACCTTTCCAGATATGCACCTCATCCCAGCCATATGTGGTCATCTGCATGGCTCTTCCTTGTTTTATTCCAGTGTTTCCTGTAGGCACCATACACAATAGCAACGTTGACTCGCTTGTTGAACTCTTCCAGTGTTTTCCATTGACGGAATAAGTAGTAGCACCAGCTATTGTCAAAAATTGATGTCAAATAAAGAGTCCCTTTCATCACACTCCCTGTTTAATTTTTCGCCAAGATACGGCTGTTCATTCCTTAAACATATCATAAATCTGTCTTCTCTCTTTCTCCAAAAACTCTGTTTGAGCTGGGGCCATCACACGGAGAGCCCACCCCAAGTGGCCTAGTCTATCATATTAGAAGGTCAGCCTCCCGACCTCCTAGCCATTCTCCTCAGATCTCCATCCTCTCAGGTGCACTCCTGAGCTGCTTCCCTTGACTCTTGAAGGTCGTCGTGACCGCATCTTGTATGTGGATTTTTCATATTGTCCCAGATTAATCATAAACGTATCATCTTTCACAAATGCTCCACCTTTAATGGTAATATAGATGCTTAAACAAAACAAGATCATTATCTGGTTTCAGCCTCATCTCAGACAGATCTCTTTTTTCCACACTGATATTCTTTGAGTCTGGTCGCATTTATTTGCCCTTTACCCCTTGCCCAGATTTTGAGATTGTTCTTCCTTTGTAGCAAATTCTTTTCTCAAGTTAATCCATTAAACGTTCCCATTGTTTTCTCAGCAAAACTTTCCCTGGTCTCCGTGGTGACATCAGAGCCTCCCATTGAAGGCGCTTGTAGGCCTGACTCCTGAGATGGGCCCCATGGGATCAAGAGGTGTGTCTCTTTGTGTTTTTCATTCAGTCCCATCACCATGTTTTACAGCCACCCAGTAGAGTTAATAGAAAAGCTGAGATCAAATAAATAATGGTTATAAATTATGTGCTTTCTGTATACATATAATTGAAGTGTTAATTTATGGTGACCCATCCCTTAAGAAAGGAAGATCATTGCAAAGATATTTATCATTATCTCCAGAACTTGAAGATTAGCATTGCTAAATGCAACTTGTGGTATTAGCAAGACAAGTTAACCTACACCACTATACTTCACAATAAAGGACCTTTTTAATCTTGTGTCCTTTTACACCATTACTGAAATCAACCTGTCTGACACACAAGAAAAGGATAAGGTAAATGCTTCCATGGAAAACTTTACTCTCCAGTTGAAATTCCTACTTTGTCCTGTCCTCCTGTCTCCTATTCGCTCTTAACAACACACAGTTGCCTCCACCCAACTTTTTTCATGTTTTGTAACCACAGTGGTGTCACAGTGATTTATTTCCAGTGGTTCTGTATTATTAATGGTTGAATATACAGTGAGTTTCTCCAGTTACCTGATGCAAAGCCTTCTTTTGTCGAGTTTATAAGAGATGAATATAATATAGGCTCATAATTCCACTTTTATTTGTATTGGGATCCATTTGCAAGAAAGGGGGTACAGTTTGAGCATAATAAATTTGATGGTGTGTTTGAATTAGGAATAAAAGCTTATTTTCAATATTGTAATGACCTTCTACAATTTGTTGGGTGAATTATATTTTCTAATATAGTTCTGTTTAGTTTTTAAAATTGTTTCACCTGAAATCCATGTGGATTGGGGAGGGAAAGAATGAGAGCTGGCATTGGGTTAGATACTTCCTGAGATTTCAGTGCCTTGACAGTGAGGGGCTGGGACAGTCCCCACATGCTGACACGGGAGACAGCTAGGCTGCGTTTTCAAATGACCTGAGCATGTAGTATGACTGAGGAGGATTAATTTTACTTACTTGCTTAAAACTGGTAGCAACATAGTAGCTAGTACTCCAGTTATTTTTGTGCGGTTGCTGACTATTGTTTTTCTTTTTAAATAGACATTTACTACCTATTTAGAACAATAAAATACCTCAAAGCAAACATTAAGCAAAATGTAGCTTATCTATCACAGGCCTACCTCCTCTTAATAGTAATAGCTGTGAATACAGTGTCCATTACATGGTAAATTCTACATTTTTACAAGTGGCTTTATAGATGCATTTTGTGATCACTAATAAACTTATCAGGAAGTATCTAATTAAGAAAACCTTAATGAAAGACAATTACTCAATGCTCTAAATTCACTAAATTTTATTTTTAAGGTACTGAAATGTGTTTTTAATGAGTCATATTATATATATTAGTGCTAAAAATGTCACCCTTGTTCAATACTAATTTACCCACAATAACACTTATGGGCAATTAACATTGCATTTTGCATCAGTAATTTTCTTTTACTTGTGTTTAGAGAGTATAACTACATTTATAGTAAACACATTTTATTAGTAATCAGGCTGGACTTCCACTCATCCACGACCTAGCAGCTTACATGGTACTACGATGTCCCCATCCACACTCCATCTTTCAGAAGAATCGACTCAGGAGCATAGCAGGAAGGAGAGGAGATGTCTTACTGTTTTAGGTTTAATTTGCAAATAGCACAAGAAAGGATATGTCCACATGAAAATGCTTTGTCTCTTTTGAGATTTTGTTTTCTGTTGGAAATACTGTCAGAATTATAGAAAAGTGGCAGATTAGGTCATGTTGACAGCTTCCACAGGCATAACGCAGTTGTGAAAACCAGGAAATTAATGCTGGCTACGAACCCACAGATCTTCTGCAAATCCCTCCAGAATGACCGCTCCCCACATCCTGTTTTCGTCCCTATTTCCCGCCCAAGACCCCTGATTGCACTTTGTTGCTATGTCTCTTTACTGTCCTGTCATCCATGACAATTGTCATGGGCAATTAACATTGCATTTTCTCATAGGTAGAGTGTATGTGTTTTTTGGCAAAAATCACAGAAAAGATGTTGTCTCTTTCCCTGTCCCTGTTATTATGGGTATGTGGTGCCAGTATGCTCTGTTACTTGTGCACCTTGAATTCTTGGCTGATTGGTGTCTGTCGCATCCCTCCTTGATAGAACTACTTGTAGCTCCGCTTGATGTCCTATTTCCCCCAGATTTTCACCCACAGATTTCAGCCTCTGTTAGTATTGTGTCCCGTATGGTGCCATTGTGTCTCCTTATCTCGTCCACATTGATAAATGACAATTTTTCTGTAAGGAAGAGCCACCCTTCTCTGCCATTTAATTACATCTGGATGGAGACCTGCATATTTGACTGAGTTATAATCCAGTGCTGTAATGATTGGCAGCTCACACTTTCCATATTTGGCCTCCTTGGTGAGGTTTCCCAGGAGAGAGTGTGGCTGGGTACAGAGGATAAGATCAAATCAAGTGGAATTTTGTTATTCATCAAAGTATGTTTCTATCTAGTTACTCACAAATATTTAGCCTTTCTGTGTTTCTAGGTGAAAAATAGCTCATGGAGCAAGAATAACCATATTTCTCCATATAAAACATCTTTCTCTCTGCCCCTCAGCAGTGTTAAGCACAGTTCAATTTTCAGTTGATCATTTCTCCTCTCCTCCATGCTACTTCTCCTTTGATGTGACTGCTTAAAATAGTCTGCATGGCTATTGTCAACACTGATTTAAATGGGAAGGACAGATTTTAATCAGCAATAAGTATTGCAAGAGGGAAATTGTTGTTGGTTCACAAGCTCAAGCATTTCCCTGCTGAAATCTGAAACTGGGCCAATACACAGAAGGGCAGGAGAGATGGCAAAGAAGAGACAGTTCATTCCAGATTGGTAGGTGGTTTTAATAAGCAAGACTCTTAAGAATTTTTATAAACTCTTTTCTAGAGGCTTTCACTGGGTTCAGTCACAGATACAGGACAGATGGTGTTGGTAACACATTGCTCTCTAAAGGCTACATCCTTGAAGTGGCCCTAAGACAGGACGCTTACATCCCAAGGACAGTGGAGGTGGTGAAACGCTTGGCATTCAGAATCCTGCTATCAGGTCAACCTGAGGCCACGACCTCGTGATGACCTCCTTCAGCCAGACTCTAACCTGACATGATCTCAGTTTGGGTTTGTACAGAGGGGACCAGGCCTGTGAAAGGGAAATGAAGGGCACAGAGAATGGGCTATGTGGGGGCTCTGGTGATTCTGGAAAGTGCAAAATGACAAAGGGCTGGTCAGCGTGACTGTGTCGCTGCAGCTGAGTCTGCTAACTGGCAGTTCTCCAGGTGAGAATTCTAGCCTTCTCTCCGCAGGTGGTGGCTGGAACAAAAAGTCAGCTATTTCGGCAATTTGAGTTTTTCCATGCAGACACTTTAAGGGGACTAGGCTCTCTTAAGGCTCTCTTAAGCTGTGTTATATCTGTTTAGCTCTTCATGGGACCCAGCTGAGTACTGGTGAAGGAGAGGACTCAGGCCAGCGTTCAGTCAAGGACAGAATCTTTGTCACCACAACCGCTGACTCCTTGTGCGATGCTAATTCTTTGGCTCTAATTAATAGCAATATACAATGAGGTGGGGTTTTTGTCTTTGGGGGATTTTTTTTTAAGGAAAGGTACAGGTAAGAATGAAGGCTGATAGGCAGGCAGGCAGGCAGGAGGAGAAAAGGAAGAAGCATTTTTACTTCCATTTGGTTGTTCACACTGGTTGCTTCCCACCTGGACGCGGGACTCACACCAAGTGCTGTGTGGCCTGCGCTCCTTCAGAGGCCCTTGACCCAACCACTGCTCCACTAGGGTGCGCCGCAATTCGGGTTTTAATTCAAAGAGCTCTGAAGTTTCTGAATCTGTTTTTAAGAGCATCTTTTTGGAGACAAAGGTCTTTTTTTTGTTGTTTTTACCGCTTTCTCACAGTCTGTCCCATGCACGTGAGCTCTGAGTCACTTGTCCTGTCTGCTTTCTCTGGCTGCAAATACATTAACTGCAGACAGCTGATAGTCTGGTTTCCAGAGGGTATGATGTGCTTGGCAAACCTGCGTTTTCTAAGGGGCTAAAATTCTCCCTCTAGATATTTTATTTTATATATATTTTCATATATATGTGTGGTGTTTGTGGTACATCTGGTGAGATATATATATATGTGTCTCTATTTGTATACATATGTATATGCATATGCTTGTGTATCTCTATGTGAGTATGTGTATGTATACACATCTCTGTACATTTTACAGTCACTCGTCTGAACTATAAAAGACGGTTTGTTAAATCTGCTTTGCTGGAAATTCACAAAGCCAACTAGATGATTTCCCGAGAAGATGCTTTAAGGAAACATTGTAAATACCTTTGTGGACTCCTGTGACCTTTTAAGTTTTCAAAGTGAACTCCCTTTTCCGAATTAGCTTTATCTGCTTAACCACACATGTTCTAAAGCTTCGTCTCACAGGTCCCTGGAAGACACACCTTATAAATCCTAACCTGACAGGTGCCTCTGTGTTGCCTGTGTAAATGGGCTCAGCTGTGCTCTGACCACCCCAGAGGCTTCAGAATACATGAGCGCAGCATCGTCTTTGAGACGCGCCAGTGTTCAGAGGTGTCAGAATGCATTTCACCTCAATCCAGACAAGTGACTCAGTAACCTCTATGTAATCATCATTCCCAGTATTTAATGCAATTAAGAGACTATTCATTGTTTTACTACAAAGTATAAATTCCAAGCATCCTCTCCAAGGTGATTTTCACATCGCTTCTCAAGGTAGGAGAGGATTGCAGGAAAACGCTAGGGTATCTGTAATTTTGCTCATTCTCTATGTATTAGATGCAGCAGATCTCAGAACTTGAAAGGTGCAGGCAGGAATGAAGGTGAGTAGGTACGCAGTCAGGAAGAGAGAGCAGGAAAAAAGCATTTATTTATTAATCATCATTTTAGTTGTATATGTTGGTTGTTCCCCTGACCCTGGAACATGAACTCTGGTCCTTGAGGAGTTTGTGGACTGTGCCTTCGGCAAGAGGTGACTGGCTTATTCGCTACTCCACCGGGGCCTGCCTAGATCTCAGATTTAATGAAGATAAGGCATCTCAGCTGAGTATGATTAAGTGTGAGCCACAGGAATTTCCACTTTAAAAGAGATCTCCATGCTGGTTGAAGACTCAGCTAGAGTTGGCGGCTAGAGAGCTGTTGTTAGGATGGACTCGCTGGTCTGAAGGAGGCCAGGGCTGCAGACAATACGACTGTACGTGCATAAGAAGCCACAGCCGGTGGCGGCAGCAGACCTGCGGAGCTGGGACTTCCAGGAGGTGGAACACAATGTCCATGAGAGAAAGCCGGTGAGTGTCTGAGTTCTCATTTTCCGTGAGTCAGAATCACCGTTTGCCATTTGACCTCCTCTGATTCAGTGGTGGATTTATTGACAACTAAATCATCTATGTATTGATTTCAAGAAAATGAGGACTGCTTAAATGTATGTTTTCAAAATAAGTATCTACCCTGCATTAGTAACCTCTCACCTAAGAAAAAGCTCAGCCGTGAACCTCTTTTTTTTTTTTTTTTTTTTTTGTTTGAATCAATGGCCATTTTCAACTTTATCTTTAAAATGCAACTGTTTCGTCATTCCATTTCTGGCTGATAATGTGGACAGAAACTAGAGGCCAATTTGATTTGTATGTAAATAATTTTTTTTTTTTTTTTTGCGCATGATGTTTTCATTCGGTTCTTTTCAAAGTTCAATGAAAGATGTAGCATTCACTTCCAGTGGAGTGCAGCTTCTTTGAAGTGTGGGAGTAGATTCACTGTGCTGAGTGCGGTCAGGTTGAGTGTCTTCTGAGCTGTAAAATGTATCAGAATTGCGAGTCTCTGGGAACTAAACACAAGTAGCCACAATGCGACTGTAAAAGATTTTCACCTGAAAGCATGAGTATGCTTTCCAGTTAGCATAGCAGCAAAATATTTGTTCTACTTGTTAAGTTTGCTTTCCAGTTGTTTTCTGATTTAGAATTCCCAGTAATATGAATTAGAATTCACAGGACTTCTGTGGATTCTGTGGAAAATCTATATGCTTCCACTATAATAGAAGGCAACACTCCCCTCCAACCACAGAGGTAGAATTTAAAATACCATTGCAAGTAAGTCTATTGAGATGCAACATAATTCACAGAAGTGAATGAGAACTTGTTCAAAAAGTTGTCTCTTTCTAAAGGAGGGAAACAAATATGCTCTTAGATCAGAATTTATCCAAAGAGGTCTGACCAGAATCAAAGGTGTCTTATTGTAATTATTATTTTTACCTCTTTTAATACTAAAACCAAAGCAATGACAATTTGATTGGAGACCAATTGGCTTTCAAAGGTTATACATCTGTCAAGATGCAAGTATCCAATCTGCATGTTTTAAATATAAAATTGGATATGAAAAGAGGCGCAAGTGGAGGTGTAAGAAGGAAAATAATTTGCACCAATTAAAGTTAGAGGTGAGTATGAGTGGCCAAAAGATAAAACAGATTCACTGGAAAATCGTTTGCTTGTGTTGCTTATTGTGAATGTTTTTCAGCAATCGCTTCTTGCAATTTTTTTTTTTAAAGTGAACACAAAAACTTTAAATTTATGAAATGCTCACAGTATCCCGAGATATCTGAGGGGAAGTTACCCAGAGCTGTGATTGTCAATTTTAACCTGCACACAAATCACAAGGGATCTTGTTAAAGCTTTTTCTGATTCAGATGGTCTGAGTTTACCCTCAGATTCTGCATTTCTAACAAGCTTCCAGGGGCGCCCATGCTGCTGGCCTGTGGACACCCTTTGAATAGTGAGACTTTCAACTAAGTGTGTATATGCTCATAAGTGACTGCATTCTGAACAACCGGTGGGGAAGGAGGCACAAACATCAGAAAGCTATGTCAGCAGTGCTCAGAGGTAGTTTTATGGCAAGAAATCCTTTATGAGACTCCCACGAGGCTGTGCATGAGAGAGCGGAGTGCTATTTAACACCCAGCTCTTAACTATCTCTCAGACCTCAAATTGAGCTGTTTGTGCCAGTGGAGAAGCAGACGTATGAAGTCGAGTTGATTAGGTAGAATCTGGAGGGAGAGATTGAAACCCAAATGTGTCCAAATATTTGAAGGACTAAAAAAACCTGCAGGGTTTTAGATCTTGGAAATTTCTGGGTGGAATGATTTGGGAGTGGTCATGTGTCCCGTCCCATGCCAGGACGTAGCCTCATTTGTTTGCTTGTATCATTTGTTTTCTCTGCTTTGGAGACAGAGCACAGTTTCCTCAGCAAAGTGTGCGTTATGGTTTAAGCAGGAGCAAAGGTCTTGACAGTTGATGACATGTCTAAAGAGTTTATTTTTTGAAAACGTGTCACAATTGTGGAAATTAGACGCATCTCAGTCCTTGAACTCTGGCTTCCTTCAGTTATAGTCAGAAGTCTATGATGGTCATCACTGGACATCGTTACAAGCGTCCATTCTCTTTTGTGAAGAAGGTAAATGGTGAAATATTCAAGATCAACACATAGATGAAAAATACACATTTCTCCAGCGTGAAATGGAGCAGAGTCCCAACACGAAGTGACCTTTGTCCCTGAGGTCTGAAACTGGCCCTGGAGCCTGTGGTCAGTGGGGTAGCTCCCATCCGGAGAGGAGCGTAATTGCCCTTCCGTGGGTTTCTTCTCCTCTGACCTTCCGAAGGTTGGCCATCTTTCTAAGATTCAGCTCTATCTGACTTAAATACCTAGAGTTATTTAACTTAGGAGTTTGCAAGAGAACCGGTACTTGGCTAAGAAACACTAAATATTATTTTTTTGACTGGTGATATGTGGGTATATCTGTTCATAAACCGGTGTAACACATTTATATTCATAAAGTCTGATAAAGTCATGACCTTGCGTGACCAGTGAAGATCTGGGGCCCTTTTACCAGAGTTCCTCACAATTATCTTTTTTTAATATCTTTGAACATTTATGGAGACGTTCCAGTCTGGCCTTCAACTTCTGGCCACAGAGTCTTGCATACCAGCTGCATTTTCTTTTCTTTTTTACATGAAGCATCTTTTTTTAAATTTTTATTCAGTTCACATTGGTTGTTCCCCTCAGATCTGGGACATGAACCCAGATCCTTGGGATGTCTGTGGACCGCAGTCCTTCATACAGTGGACTTAACCACAACTCCACTAGGCATGCCAACCAGCTGTATTTTCTCTGTGCTTCGCTATTACTCTGTCTAGTGGCCCCCTCTCTTATTTCTAGGTTTGCAATTCATGTTTCATTTGCTTACTATGTTACGCAAGTTTCGGGGGAATAGATTCACACCTCCGTCGATGAGCAGTCACACCCCAGCCACCAGAAGAGTTCTCATTTTCCCTCTTTGACGCGTCCTCTGACTTCCAGAGGGTTGCTCCTTTGCCAACTGTGTTTTCTTCTGGCATCTTGGTTTTCCTCACAAATGATACCCTGGGAGTTCCCTGTGATGCTGCATTCTGTATCTATTTTTAGGATCTTGGCCAATGGCACTGAATGTACTGTCTTGAATCCTTTCATCTTCTATGGCAGTGCTTCTCAAACTTTGGGGGATTTTTAAATTCCCCAAAGTTGAAGCTTTACTCTAGATAGATCAAATCAAATTCCTGCGATGGGGCCCATCGTCTTTTTTTAAACTCCCTGATAGGTTCCAGTCTGCAGCCTGATAGGAGAGACCAGTTCTGAGGCCTCTTCTCCATTACATGCGCATTGGCTTCAAATTCCCTGACCTCTGCAGACGCCCTTGGACAGCAGGCAAAGCGGACCACACAGGCTTCGCTGCATAACGGCCTTGTGAGAATCCACTGTGACCCAGTGGCCATCAATTTTCCAACAACTTGACCCCTTCTGGTTGATCTGTCTTTGCTCAAATTCTCCTTCCAAGTCCCAGGAGAAGTTCCAAGCCTTCAGAATAATTATGGTTATGGAACATTTGAAAAATATCTCTAGCCTTAGATTTTGGTAAAGGAAAAAAAAAAAAAAATCTGTCAAACTCACAGCCATATTTTGCAATCAGAGATAGTCAGGGATATCCCAGGAGGAAACGAATGGTAACGCATTCTCTGTCCACTAGAGTTAATTAAAGCAGGGCCATTTTGTGAGGCTTTTATTTAAATGTGTTTTTCTGTTTTTGTTTGTAAAGAAACATCATTAGTTCTACTATCTGTATGTATTTTAGTTCAAATCGTTTTTGTGGAAGTTTTACCACATCTTCCCCTGTTCTTTAGAAATACACTTACTGTACTGAAATCAGATGGTCTGACTGGACTGTTGGACTTTCCTCTGACTTATTTTTTTGTCTCCAGTGTTTGCTAACTTTGCTGAGAGATTTGCCTCTTCATTCCACTTTCTTCCATTCCCTCTTTGGTGGAGATCAATGACTAGACACTAGCTAGGTTAGTAAGTTAGAGACTTCTGCCTTCCCAGCTGTGTCTATTAGGTGTCTGACAATAACATGATATGTATTCTGCTCAATAAAAATGTGAGACCAAGAGACCAAGAGGAATGCAAAGCATAGAAGGGCGGTTCGGATTCCATCTTAGACTTTCATTTCAGCTGGATCCTGAGGGGTGGGCAGGGGGAATTTTGACAGAACGTGAGGAGAAGAGGAGAGAATCAGGAGTGAAATTTAGAGGTGTCAGGATGTGGGGAGGGCTTGAGTCAGCTCCCCTTTCATTATGCACAGATGTGAAGAAATTGGATAAATGAAAAGAGAGATTAAAACTGTACAATTTCAGTCATTTCCTCAGCAGTCATCTCTCTGAAGGTTGGTTCAATAGCTGCTGGCTGGTGGCCAACTTGCTAAGTCCTCTTAAATTGACAGAGAAGCCAGATAAATATTCAGTCTTGGCAGCTCTTCCCTGACAGATGGTCTGGCATTCATAGCATCATCCAGGACAGTGGTAGAGCACAAAACTCTCCAGCCTAGCACCTCCTAGTTATGGCTTGCACAGTGTAACCAGGATCTCAATGTGCGAGCAGTTACTGCAGAGTCAACAAGGGAGACGAAGCTCCATAGAGTAACCAAGAAATTGCATCCACATGGAGGTGGGAGGGATCAAGAACTGCCTTTCTGATCGGAAGCTCAAAAATGTAAGGCAGTGAACATCGTTCTTCTCAAGATGAATGCCAGTAATACCCTTGTGACTCCAAGTAAAGCAGAAAATAAATGAACTTCTAAGAAATGTCCTCTGGTAACTTTTCCCATCTTCAGGTCCACATGTTGGTTTTTAGTGCCAAGAAAAAAGTTGAACAACTCACAAGTGTCTCTGAAGGCTGAGAGAGTCTTTGAAGCGTATTGTCTGACATCATGCCATGTTCTAGAACAAAAGATAATGTGGTTTAGTGGAGGCAGTGGAGTTCAGAGATCAAAGGGGTCCAGAGAAAGTGCCAGAAGACCACCTTCACTGAACTGGGCACGCCCTTCCCTCCCATTTTTACTCATCCTTTTCTCACCTTTGTGGATCTAACTTTTATTTTGGAGAAATTGATGATTTACCACATGTGTGAGGTAGCAGAGTCATTATTTCTGTTTCCTATAGAATGGCTTAGCAACCTAAAAAAAGGGTGAGCTAAAGAGAACATCAGCTAGAATCCTATAGACATTAAAAGGATATGAATAGCTCTGTTGTAATAAAATAGACTTTTAGTCTATAAAATCAAATGAGCGAGTGCAAGGAGGGAAAGGAGGGGGGCCAGGAAAACTGGGTGAAGAGGATCAATTACAGGGGAAGGAAGAACTGGCAGTGGTAAATATAATGTATTATATACAGATGTTAGCTTATAATGGCGCACACCCTAAACCTATATCATAGTACGATGACATGTTCTTCCCTAAAATTAATTTTTAAAAATGAACAAAGGAAAAAAATGATAGGCACCAACGAAAATAGTAAAGACCTGAGAATTATGAAGATATTCATGACATGCTCTGAAGCCAGCGAGATTAATGCCTGAGTAAAGATCTTCAGGAGGGAAGTATAGGCTTTCATCAGTCTCAAATAGACTCAGGGGAAAGAACTATTGATGCTTCGGGACCTGTAAAGACATGATATCATCTATTGCTATAGTTGCCGACATTGGCAGTAGAAGTTGTTTGAAACATGTGTCCCCAGAATAATTATCACCTTGTAGTTCCTGTTTGAAAGGATGCCTGGATGGATGATGGAATCTCATAACTTTATTTCAGTTTTCGCTGGGAAGTTAATTATACCTGTTTAGTTGGTTGGTTGGTTTTTTTTTTTTTTTTTTTGCCCATAGGTCTAATTATTTGCATCTAAAAACGTTGCATTAAATTGATATTTTTATTTCTACTTCATATTAAAGAAAATGTATGTGTGTCTCTGCCATAGCTTTATACCTAGGACGAAAATCGATTCTCCGTTCTCAATTTCTGAGTTAAGGTGAAGTTACTTCAGAGGGAACCTACCCAAATGAGAAGAGATTCCCCAGTGGGGACCTACAAGCTCTATTTCTAATTCTTACAAACCCATGTTATTGGGGGAAGAACAAAAGGTCTGTTAGCAGGCAAGGACTTCTTTCAACCACTGACTAAAAATATTGAACACAGATTCCATTCTATTTTAGGAATTAGAGATAAGGCAGCAAACACAGGAAAGTTCTCACCGTGTCTCAGATTGTAAAAGGTACAAGTAACAAGTCGTGGTAATGTCAATGTTCTCCAGCCAGATCCCATCACCAACACACATTTATTCAGTAAAGTTGGGTTTACTGCTCATTGCAGCAAAACACAACATACATCATGGAAAAACTTGGGGTGCCTAGTAACAGTGTGTTAGAAAGGGCGTTTAGAAGTTGAACTGTTAGATAATTTGGGGGATATTTTGAGAAAGAAGGGTTTTGCTTTTGATTGGATGCTGTGGGGAAACTGAGGTACTTGGCTACCCTGATTTTCTTACTGAGATAACTGACTGACAAAACAGTGTGTTTAGATGTGAAGGTCACTCACTCGTTGGCAAATATAAGATAACACTGCTCCCCACTACCCTGAGTTCCCACCCCAATGCCCTTTCCTTATGATAATCTCCATTGTTGTCAATGTCTAAGGGTTGGTTTTTGTTTTGTCTGTTCCTTTGCTTTGTTGTTTTATTTTATTCCACATGTAAGTGATATCATTGGTATTTGTTTTTCTCCTCCTCCTAACTTATTTCATGTAGTATAATCCCCTTAGTTCCATCCATAAGTGACAGAATTTCTTATTTTTCATAGCTTAATAGTATTCCATTGTGTTTATAGACGACGTTTTCTTTTTCTGCTCTTTGGTAATGGGCACTTAGGTCGTTTCCACTTCTTGGCTATTGTAAATAATGCTCCAGTAAACATGCGATGCATACGTCCCTTCAAATGATGGGGTTTTTGTAACTTTTTAGTAAACACTCAGAAGTGGGACAATGGGATCATATGAGATTTCCATTCTCAATTTTTTGAGGAATCTTCTTAGTGCTTTCCACAGGGTTGTACCAAGTTATACTCTCATCAATAGTGAACCAGCATTCCCTTTTCTCTGCATCTTCGCCAACAGTTGTTTCCAGTCTTTCAGATAATAGCCATGCTCACCGTATGAAGTGATATCTTATTGTTGTTTTGACTTTCATTTACTCAATAATAAGAGAGGAGGCACATCTCTTTATGTGCCTCTTGGTCTTCTGTATGTCTTCTTTGGAGAAGTGTCTATTCAGATCCTCTGCCCATTTTCTTGGAGCGGGGGGTGGGGGGATTGTTTTTCTGTTATTGATTTTTGTGAGTTCTTTGTCTTTTGGATCTTAACCCCTTGTCTATGACTATGAACCTTAATGAAATCTTACTGGGAGGGAAGACTAGAGGGAGGCCAGTGCTGGGCTGGGTAAACAAGCAGTAGTCTCTCATTTCAGCAGGGAGAGAGGAAAGTTTGGGATTTTTCTGGTTTGCACAGTGCATCTGTTTCAGACATGACCCTAAAATCATCTCTGGGGCAAATGTCTCATTTTATCATGACCACACTGTGACCATGTCTGCTGTTGTGTTCGATGAGATTTGCTGCTATTGGGCAGAGAACATCAGAACCCAACTCTGCATGTCAGCCCAGCTCCTGAAAACCAGGGTTTGCTTTTATGGTTCTAATATAAACTGTGAAAGAAAGGAGAGGTTCAGGGTATCAGTGTGACAATACTATTGACGAGAGAACACAGGGCTTCCCTGAAGAGGCGACGTTTGAGCTGAAATTGAGAAAAAGGAAACAAGCCATGTACATAAATGTGGAAGACAACTCCAGACTGGGGGACAGAAAGTGCTAAGGCCACTGAGGCAGGAATGTGCGTGGCTCAAGGTGTCGCCACAGTCCTTGCTGTATCGGTTCTAACTATTGTGACCATTGGCTGGTGAAGGTCACAGCAGGACGAGGCTAACCATCAAATAGCAACTACTATGCACTGAGGGTCTATTCTGAACTCTGGTTAATTTTTTTCACTTATAAACTTCACCCTCAATAAATGTATATGTTACGTGAGTGAAAGTAAACTGCAGAACAGAGCGTAGAATCTACTCACAGTGATGTTTAAAATAGCACACATGTTACCTATGGCCATGTAATTCAGCAACCGAAAACTTAGCATCTTAAAACAGCAAATAACTCTTTCCTTATTGTGTCCATGAGTCGGGAATCCGGGACCAGCAGAGGCAGCCAGGATGCTGGCCACCACTCATGTCGCAACTCAAGAGTGACCTGGGGCAGGACCTCCTTCCACGTTCGTTTATAAGCGTGTGTCAGGGTTCAGCTTCCTAGGGGTTTTTGGGTGGAGAGTCTTAGTTCCTTTCTGGCTGCTGGCGGGAGGCAGCCCCCACTGATATTTGCCACATGTCTGACTTACCTTTCATGCTTCATCAAAGCCAGCAAGAGGGGGACAATCTGTTACCAAAACACAAGTTACGTTCTTTGACAATCTAATCACAAGAGGTATCTTGTCTGACTTGGTCTATTCTAGTTGTTAGAAGTAAGCTATTCAGGGAGTCAGGTTTGCAAAAGGATTTGATTACCAGGAGATGCGGTCCTTTGGGGCCAAGGCTGCTTTCTGTGTGTGTATGTGTGGCCTATTTCATGCAGATAGTATTTCTAGGACAGGAAAAGATGAAGCAGTTATTTGAGTGATAGAAGGCAAGAGGTGAATATTTCTTTTGATTTCTTTGGACCTGTAAAGACTTGAGTTTGGGATGCCAGTTGCACAATCAAGTGGAGATATCAGAGATTGTGGCGTTATCTAAGTAGAGTGGAGAGTGTCTGGAACTGACTCTCCTTTTCGGTGTCAAGAATCAGCAATGCTATTTGAAGCCATGATCCTGGGTAAGATCCCCCAGGAATCAGGGTCCTCAGAAAAGAGAAGAGCTGATGCTTGAGTCTGAGGGATCTTTTTAAGGACATAGGTTCCTAAGTTGCAAATTACTTAATAGAAAAAAGTACTTACAAATGACTGAAAAACATAATCAAATGTGAAAAATGATGAAACGTTTTTAAAATTCCACTTAGGACAATAAGACTGCGATTCATTCCGGTTGGCTGTATTACCCAGCATTCCCAGGTCCAAATAGTCTCTAGATTGATAACAGGGAGAAAAGTCAAAATTCAAAAGTTCAAAATACAAGGAAGCCAGAGGGGAAAAAAAGGCAGGCATTAGAGTGAAAAGGAGCTGATGTGCTTGATTTAATTCTCTACGCTGAAACCCCACAGGGCCCTGTTTATATGCAGCCATGGCCGTGTCGCCTGCCTGATTGAACCTCTCAGATCTGAAGTGTATTCATGCCTGTTTCTTCCTTGGTCCTGTGGCGGGTTATCATTATTATTATTATTATTATTATTATTGTTATTATTATTATTATTATTTATTTAGTTTCTTCTCTGGGATGCAGTTATTTTTATTCCCACAAATGCATGTGAGGTGTTCCTGATCAAGACCCCAGAATTAAAAAAAAACAAAAACAGAAAGTCTTAACAGTCTGAGGGAGAAGAAAAGTTTGAGTATTTTACTACAGCTTCACTGCTTTTCATCGATTCTGCAGCCCGCTTGAGGATTTGAGGTCAATTACCTGAAGATTCACTGGGACCTTAAGATTTCAGGATTTTAAACAGAGGAAAGATGGTTAGCTCTGGTGCTCACATAAAGTATGTAAGGAGAAGGTGGGATGCAGCAGACTCAGATGAGATTTGAAGCTCCTGAAACTCCTCTAGTCTAACCCTGCACGCAGTCTCTCGCCCAACAGCCTCCTGCGTTTATGCTGGGGAGTCCTCCCCACTAGAAACCTGAGCACTGCTGACGCTAAGGCAACGCCTGTGTGCATGACACCACGGGTGCATCCACATCCTCGTCCATTCCCCTCACACATGCCTCTCACAAGTTTGTTTTCCTTACATCCGCAAAGTCCCATATCCATGCTCATTACGTGTCTCCCTCACAGGTTCCCAAGTTGACATGCACACATCTCTCTCACTCCCGCTCACACATCTCCAAACCCCCACTAATGTCCCCTCACACCCCCCCCACGCAGTCTCCAAATTCCCACATGTTCCTCACAGATGTCCCCTTGTGAATACCCCTCCCTCATGCCTCTCACGCATTCATGTGTCCCCTGCAGGTGCCCCACACCCATTCCCTACACCCTGAGAAACACCCTTCACCCAACGATAACCACACATTGACTCTCGCACAAATTCAATAAGACACCCATCCATCAACTTACACAGCTGTACATACAGGCATACACACTCAGGTACATGCACACAGAGCACTTTAAGAAGTAAGGTGTTTATGATAAAAGTTTGCTTAATCCAAAAGGGCATAAAGTTCCCAGGATCGTGAGTACTGTGGCTTACATAACAAACAGGGGCCTTTGCTTTCACTCATTTTAGATGTGAGACTCAAGCGGTATACACTACCTCGCCCATGAATCAATAAAACTGAGCTGCTCCAGTGTGCATTTAAATTAGTTTTCAGTTTCACATATAAAAATAAGAGCTGTGAAATCCGTCCAGGTGAGAGAGAAAGTCCTTCAGTTGCATGGAGCTAATTTGATGGATATATGTTCAAATGAAGTATGTCCCAGTGATTCAAAGGCTGAGTTACAGTGATGTACTAGCTGGTTGGTTGGTAATTTTTTAGATAAATTAAATTATTTTTATGATCTAAGTGCTTAGAGGAAGCTAGGAAATGGAGACTGGAAAGAAAATGTTTATTTTAAAATACAAACAGCACTGCCAGTTTGACCTGGAGCTACTAAGCCTGACACAATAGCATTACCCTCACCTATCATTTTGTGGTTGTACCTATGTGAAGTTAATATGGAATGATGTGCTTATTTTTTCCAGAGAAGCATTGTATTTCTGTAAGTGTGTCAAGAAGAGCGTTTATCCAATTCTCTTAAACAACTGTGTTTCTTACAATTTGCATAAAGCACGAGTTATTTTATCACATATTTCTTCCTAAAGAGATTACCACTTGAACAATAGGAGCCTTTTTTGTAAAGTAGGAACTCCTCCACCGAACATGGGTCCAGACAAAATAGGTGAAATTGAATGTCTTTTATTCTTTAGAGATTCCTGTGGAATGTTAGACATCAAACGTG
Organism: Solenodon paradoxus; assembly: GCA_004363575.1. Taxonomy (NCBI): domain Eukaryota; kingdom Metazoa; phylum Chordata; class Mammalia; order Eulipotyphla; family Solenodontidae; genus Solenodon; species Solenodon paradoxus. The sequence goes on from RJWH01000927.1 coordinate 247,565, forward strand.
CACTGAAAGATAATTTCAGGAGACATTCTATCAGACACTCACAATACATTTATGGATTTAATGAAGAAAATTAAGCTGAATTGTCACTGAGTTCCTTGAAATAATGTAATCTTTCCTTTAATTATGATTGTCAGTAGCTAACCATGCTAGCTTTCATAGTATCTGTAATTTGCAAAGTAGGAATCTGAGATGTTCATGACACATTATTGTAGTAACAGATACTCGGTGATAGTTCATATTCAGCTCCAAAAATTATAGTAGCTATTAGTCTACTGCAAAGACTTGTTACTTAATGTACTTAGCATACATCTGATGTAATGTTTTTATAGCTAATATCACTTTCGTGTGAAGAGAAAGCCCACAAACCTCCCTGGGCTGTCGAAGGGGCCTCTTGACCGTACATGGTCGAGTGCTCATATTCTAGATGAACATATTGGAAATCTGTCATTGACTCGGTTATTTTCAACAAAAAAAACTGGTTAAACTATAGAAATAAGATGTAGCAAAACAATACAGAAAGAGTTACTTCTCAAGATTCAAAAATTTCCCTGATGAGAATGTAAAATACCATGTAAATAAATACTCTGTGCCTATAAATCACCAATATAGATTTATATTTTATAATTAAGTGTAAGACTTAAAAGATTCCACTTTAGAAAAGACCTAGATATTTCTATGGTAGGGGAGGAAAAATGATTTTCTCCTAGGTTGTTGACTGAGACTCCTCTATAATAAGAGAGAATTAACAGGAGAAAGCTAAGCAATTTGAATGGCGTGTATTCCTCTGTATACATGGGAAGTAGCCAAGTAACTCAAGTAACTGCTTGAAATGGTCCAAGCCACTACCTTAAAAGTCATCTCCAGCTAAAGACGAAGGAAGATATAAGGGAGTGGGGTGATATGGAAAGACGAAGACCAGGTATTAGAGATAGTTTCCAGGAAAAACACAGTACCCGGGATCAGGCTGTTGTGCACATTTAAGTCAGATAAGAGTTTCTAGTTTGGAGATTACTCAAAAATTTGAGACTGGAAATCCCATATGACCCAGTCATTACTGTGTATGTAACCTGAAATCACAGCACTTAGTCGCACAGATATATGTAACTTGGTATTTCTTAAAGCATTTTTTATAAGAACCAAGAGCTGGAAACAACCTTAATTCCCACTGACAGACGACTGGATGAAAAAAGATGTGGGATATGTGTGTATGCATATATGTGTGTATGTATAAAACTCGATATGAAATATGTATAAATGTAATGGAATATCATGCAGGTTTCAAAAAGGAGAGATCCTTGCATTCACAGCAACATGGCTGGAGCTGATGGGAATGATGCTTAGAGAGATGAATCGGAAGGAGAAAGATAGCATAGAATATCACTCATATGTGCTGTACAGAGAAAGCAAGCAAATGAACTAAATTAAACACAAATCAACTGTAAAAAAAAGAACTAAGTCAAACAGACTTTTAGCTGCCCCTCACAAAAAAAAAATAAATAAATAAAATAAAAAATATATATATATATCAAAGGTTGTGGGAAAGGCAGGTGGGACAAATGGGTGAAGAGGATTAGTTTTAAGGTGAAGGAAAAAATGAAATGATGGTGAATGTACATGTATACCAATGTTCGTCTGCTATGAGCTATTGAATGTCCAGTAAAATCAGCTGTTTAAACAAATAGTTTCTAGAGTCTAGTCATTCTCTTCCCAGTGCAAAGAGGGAGACACCTTTACAACAGAGATTTTCCTTATAAATGTAAATGTTTCCTCCAAAAGGGTAACATCTATTAGATTTTCAGAGCTTCCCTTGAGTCTGCAGTTTCTTAAAATGAATCAACTCAAGATATCCCTTATGCATAGAGGCATCTTTTTGGGTGGTATAGTCTGCTCATCTTTAGCACTGACTAAATTGTTCCAAATTAGTCCTTAAATCAGTATCAAACAGCAGGGCAAAAGTCAGACTAGCAGTAGTTTGATATTTAAGCTCTTTCTCTGTTTAACTAGTTTTCAGAGAGGAGTCTTCCATAATACGATGCATCCTCTACATGACCTGTTTTAACCTCACTGGCACATAGTCACAGGGAAGGAGGAAGATTTCTCCATATTCCTCGGGCTCTTTTTGAGTTGGGTTGAGCAAATAAATATCACAGTGATTAATGGGAGAAAAGAGCAGATTTAATATATGGATGGAGAATTTATGCAGATGCGGATTCTAAAGACACTGGGACATGAGGGTATCTTTCCCGAGCTGAGGAATGGGATGCAGACCTGGAGTTTCAAGGATAGAAGAGGAGGATTCATCTCACAAGGAGAGGTGACTCGTATGACAAAGACCAGATGTTCTGTAATTAAATGTGAAGGGACTCAAAACAGATGACTCAGTCTCTCAGGACTTGGTCTCTTGTAGATGCCCCACTCTGACGTGATTATTTTGAGCTGAGGACCATAGCATCCCTGAGGTGAAGGAGTAGCTCCAGCCTTTCCCTCGCCCTTTTGTCCTTTCCCTGATGAAGAAGTGGTTGTTCCCTTGTCATCTAGAAGGGTGTGGTTTGGGAAGGTTGTAATCCAGAAATAAGTTAATCTGTGAACAGCCCTCTCTAAGAAAACTGCATTTCAAGATGAGTCATCCCTCCTTCTCATGCAAAGACCCCCTTTCCCTGTCCTTGATGATCCAGGACCCTTCACCTGCCTCAGGCTGGAGGTCAGTTTTTGATTTGTCCCATTTGTGTCAATTTACAGCCATATGAATTCTTCATATATATGTCGTTAAAATTGGACTTTTCTATTAATTGTGTTTGATGCTCACTTGTCTAGCCTAGAAGAACCCAGCAGGGCATGGAAAGGTTTTCTTTTGTACCCCAATGGGTGTTTTCATTGTCATATAGATAGGGTTTTTAATTAGAAGTAAACTTTCTAATTCTGGGTAATGCCCTCAATATTCTTCTAGGTAGTGAAGGGAGTGATAAAGTTATCTCATAAGCCTGCAGGGCCTCAGTAATCTCACCTCAAAATGATTCACATGCCTTGGGGAGGCTTGTCCTGAATATCTCAGAGGGTTTTATCTGAACATCTTGAAGAAGCCTAGCCTTCATCAACTATAGAGAAAGCACAAAGAAATGTAATTATTCAGGACATACTGTTTTATATAATGTTAAATTGATATGACTATGTTCTATTGATCCTAATCAACTTTGCAAAAAAAAGGGAGTTAAGAAACCCCTAAAAACATATCCCATTTCATAAACAGTCAAAATTCCTGATGTATAAGGTATTTTTTTTTTAGGTAGATATGTGTCTATGAGGTATAGTCAGATAAACTTGAAGCACAAAATATTTGCTGTTCAAAATGATTTTAAATTGTTATGTTTGTGTCTGTAATAAACAGATAGCTTCCAATTGTGTGTACTCCTCATCTGGGTATGGTTTGTTGCAGATTTCAAATATCGTACATTCAAAGCACTAATGAAGCCCATTTTGTTGAGAAAATTTAAATGAAGCAATATAAGAGTCTTTGCACCCTCCATTATACATCTGCTTTAGGAAAATAATCAACTTCATGCCCTTAATACATTTGGGATGCAATTTGTCTATTAGAAGCATTATGATATTTTAATATAAACTGAATTTGCATAATTGTGTTCACTGTCAATTGCTGCAGGATTAAAAGTGTGTTTGAGTGGGAATCAAACATTTCAGTTAACATGAGCTGTGAAGATGTTTTCTCTGACATGATCATTTCTGACCAGTACCCATCTTTTCTTAGTTATTTTTATTAAAAATATTTTTATTTTTTTTCTCTGCTTCTAGCTATCCTTAAGACTGAGAACACTTGATAACAGTGCTATTTAAATGATCAAACACATGAGTTAGCTTCAACCAGCAAGGTCAATCCTCCAGTAACTTGAAGATCTTTATGGGGTGTAGGGACTCCCCTGAATTAACTAGCTGGACTGTGATTGTCATGCCAGTGCAACAGCAAAGAAACTGGGCTACGTGAATAATTCATTGTGATGGAAAGGGACCAAGATGTACAGGAAGGAGAAGGCAAGTTTGTAGCTTTTGCTTTAAAAAAAAAAAAAAAAAGTGGACCAAAACACCTCAGAATCTTTCAGAATTTTTTCCCCATAAACTCACTCCACACTTCTCATAACTCCTGTCTTATCCATACTTTATTTTATATATCACTTAACACTGCAAGGCTTCTTTTCAAAGTTTTCATTGAAGTAACATGGCTTATAACATCTATAGGTTTTAGATGTACAGTATTAGAAACTGACACTGGTATAGACTGTGACGTTTGCGTCCTAATTCTGTTATTCTCTTCAACTGAATTCTAGAGTCCCAGGGCGTGTCTTTTGTCTCTATTGTGCATCAGCTTTCTGCTGGGTGCTGTGAAGACCCCACATAAAATGATGGGGTCTCTGTATGTTGGGAAGGCATGAATGAGTTGTCAACTGATTAGGAGCAAAACCTCCATCTACCTGCCTTCCCAAAAAAGCCATCTTTTGATTGTCTTTCACCCATTGAGTGAACAGGGAGTGGGAGAGTGAAGTGAGCTAAAGAGATACATCCCCCTTCTTCTCTTCCCTGAGATGAGAGTCTACTAGCAATGCTCCCGGAGAATTTCCCAGTGTGGCGTGACGGGAAGCAGTAGTGACCTCATTGTCAGGTTTCTGCCTTTCTCACTGTCTTCTCTTCTTCTCTGGACTTGGTACCCAAATAACATTTCAGTTCCTGCAGCCTTCCCTCAGGCTCTGATTTCTAAAGTTCCAGGGCTGAAAATCTGTATGATAAATACTTATTACAACCTGGATCCTCAAGAGGGATTTTAAGATTTGGATTGCTCACCTGAATGAAGTAATAGTGACCATATTCTGGCCAGTGACTGGGTGATAGGCCTCATCAGCGTGCACTGGCTGGGTGACCTGGAAGGAGCGCATGGCAGTGACCTGGGCGATGAAGGGAACATTGCTGTGGGAAGGTCAAAGGAACCCCCCCTCCTCCAATTCTCTTCACAGGCTGAACCCCAGAACACATTAACATCAGAGATGATTAGTAAGAGGAAAGCCCAAATTTAATAACATACATGTGGAGAATTTACATGGCAGTAAATTCTGAGTAGTTGGGACAGATTAATGATTTATATTCTATGCTAAGGCACGGACAGGGGATCTGGGGCCTCAGAGAGAGGAGGGGATCACCACTAACAAGGAAGAAAGATTTAGCTTTACTCTGAAAGTAGAAGTAGATGACTCCCCTTTCTACATTCTTCTAGAGAACAGGAACAAATGACCATATCTGCATGTGGAGAAGACTGGAGGCCTAGGTGGAAGGAGATAGATTCTTTGACTAAGGGAAAGGCCAAAAGTTTAGAAGAATAGGAACTTTTTGTTTCCTTCTACAACTGTCCTCTGTTGTCCTTGGCTTCTGAGAGGCTGGGGGTATTCTGTTTGCTTAGTCCTTTCACAGTCCATTAGGATAACAGAGAAGGATGGCTTCCAACAGAACTTGCTAAATGATGTGATAGTCTCAGGACAGGCAACTATCATTGTATGACATTCTGAAAGCCCTAGGGCCTTAGATACAGCATTGAGGGGTCCCCTCCTGCTGGTTCAAAGAACAGCATGCTGAAATTCAGGTTTAGGCTGAGCAGATAGAACAACAAAGCTGCAAACAAAGCTAAATGTACAACCTCAGTGGATTGCCCACATCCCAAGGGGGCCTGATAGAAAGATAAAAAGTCCTTCAGACTTTCCTGGGGAACGATAGGCAGGCAAGACCTTTTAGCTTCCACTTCTCTGTGATGACCCTCCTTGCCAAGGAAGATGAGCTTCCTGTTGCCTGGAGACCAAGTGGAAGCCTTACTGAAAGCAGGTGTCTTGCGGTACCAAATCTTTTCTGCCCCTGCCGTTCCGCCATGTCAATCAGTTTCCAATGTGTCCTGAACATTGAGGAACCAACCACAGCCAAGAAGATGCAAGACATTGCTCATGCCTATTACCTAGAACCAGGGTGCAGGGTTGGGAATGGATTTTTTTAAGGTTTTTCGATGGCTATGGGTGAGAGGCAACATAAAATTGAATGACAGAATTCAGTGGTGTGAACATACCTTCAAAATTTCAGAGTTTAACAGTTAGTAAAAACACTTGAAACTGATCCTAATAGATTTCTTTGATGGCACCAGGGAACCTAGATCAAACAATAGTCTCCCAAATAAATGGAGTGAAAATACCTTCACATAGTGAGGAAGAAACTGGAAGACTTGAGACAGATGCATGAAAATGATTTATGTTGTGCAGTCTGAGTCCCTACGGCGTGATATGATTGACCTGCCTCACTCTGAGAAACTCACTCTTTGAATTCTTTGGAGGGAAAAAAAAGAGTCGACCAATTTCTTCCAAAGTGCAAAGAGTAATGGTCTATTAGTTACAATAAACATTCCAGTGATTTTTCTCTTTTGAAAAATATATTTAGCACTTGCAAGGTTGATATGCAAGTCTCACCTCCTCCTTGATTTATCATCTGGAAGTGAGCTATCAAAGACAGAAGAGGAGATGACCAAGATTGACTTCCAAATCTCTAAGCAGAAATGAAAAATCTGTGCAATTATGCACTTAGAACTCGTAATTCGTGTGTGAACTTGAAGTTAGTTGTGGAGCGAGTTCACGAGTGAGTCGGTAAACTAGAATCGAGTTTTGGTTTTGTCATTTGAAAAAGTATTTAAAAAAGTCATTTAAAACAGCTTTGAAGCAAATTGCTTCTCTCAACTTACTTACAAAATGAGTTAAGATTCAGCTACTTAAAAAATTTTTGATAGCTATTACATTTCTGAACGATGTTTCATGTTGAAGTTACTTGTGTGGGCTGAAAATGTCACTGTCAGTCACTAGGAAATCAGGCTTTCAGGAGCTTGTCATAGAACCAAATGGCCTCTAAGATCCCTGAGGAGAGCCAAGATCATACAGTTCTCTAAGTCAATTTGCGAAATTAACTTTTAAAATGTGTTTTTGAAATATTAGCTCTACGGATTAAGTCACTGGGTGCTTTTATCAAATCAAAGTTGTTTGTCCAGGACAGCTGGGTATCTTTTCTGCTGCCATTAAGCTATTAAGATAGATGGTATCAAATTTTTCCAGGAAAGTGAAAAAGGTCACAAATGTTACTGAATGTCAATAAAATAATTGACATTGAATTTAAACAAGTACCGTTGAATTATGCGATACACTGGGGCGCCAGTTCTAATAGTTTCAGAAAGTCCCATGCGTATTGGCCAAGTATGTATGCTTGCTTTAGACAGCTAGCAATCAAAATACGTAAGACTTTTACTGTCGTCCGCTAAATAAAATACGAAGTTCATCTTGTTTCTAAGAATTAGAATAAAGCTATTATGCATCCCTGCCCAAAGTGATCACTTTGCTCCCAAAACTTGCATCTCTCTTTAGAAAAACAATCATGATAATTAAGTGTTCACCAGTGTGGACAACATGTATCAAGACAAATATTTTCCAGAGCTGATTTCCTTATTGTAGTCTATGCCATTGATCAGTATCCTCAAGAGTGAGGTGAAATTATTTTTTCTCTTTTTTTCATTGTATCTGACTGAAAGTACTTTCACTAAGACCCTTCTTGGATAATTATATGGCAGGTTTGATTCATAATGGAGATTTTCTGTCTATATCAATTTTCCTTATGATGATGACTGGCTTAATGAGTTTCTTTGGGGTGGTAATGTAATCCAACTCAAAGTATCCAGGGCCAAATCTGGCAGCTCTATCATTCTTCTGAATTTCCAGCTGAGTATGGGTCACTGTTGTCATCATTCCTCCCTGCCATCTAGCTGACTAGCCATTCCTCCAACATTTTTTTGTTTGGACTTGCTAATTGGAGACCAGCTCAGGCTTACAGTGAGACCCCGTCACAGGATTAGCGAAGCTTTAACATACCTGTGATTGTTTTTTTAACTCGATCTTTATAATCACAAAGAGATCAATAACTGGTATTACATTTTTATGTACCTTATCTACTAGAGATCGAGGGAGTCAAAATCCACTTCTTCCACTAAAGTGGAAAATACATGTATATTCTTTGATACTCTTTCAAGAAAATTGTTGGTATTGAATGGAAACAAGTACAACATAAAATATGTCATATACTGGGGTGCCATTGTATTAATAATTGCACAACTTTTCTGTGTAAGTGACACTGTGACATTTGTTAGCCATATGTATCTTGAACGGTGTTGGTGAAAGGCAGGCAGTCATGATGAAGTCAATTTGGGGAGTTAGAGAAGAATGGAATTATGGAAGCATTTTTATTTCTATTAGACCACTAATTATTTTCTAACATTTGCTCTGTTTTTAATATGACTGAAATTAGACTGAGCATCTATCAATAACAGACACTATTATTCCTTGAAATACATGGGTCTAAGTGGCTAGAATAAAGTTAACTTATTTTTTTTGAATAATCTGTTATTTACACTTGCCTCTAACAAAATTTTGTCATTAGTAGGTAGTATTGAAATTAGAAATATAAAGTGGTCTTGGGGACCAGTCAAACTGGGCTTTGCCACTGAATACTAGCCACCAGGATCCTCGTTCATTCGTCCATCATTTTATTCACACTAATTTGTTGAGACACTGCACCAGGTTTCACAGATACAGAAAACCATCTCTTGCCTTGGGTTTTGTCTAGTGGGTTTTACAATTTAAGGGAGACAGCATTGCATGATAGGTGCTGCTCTCAGGAAGTCCAGGCATTCTGGAGGAATTAAGCCCATCTTGAGAATTTGCCCCAGAGAAGGTGTGATCCCAGCTTAAGGCAGAAAGGGAATAGAGAGTCATCTAGATCTTGGCTTGGAGCATTCCTGTCTCAGACAAGCGTTCTCTATGTTCCTCATTCTCTTGGGTATTATCAATAATCATTGAACTACAGATTTCTACCATGTGAAATAAAATTCCATACAAAGGATGTAAATCTTGCTGGAGTCCAAGTTTCTAATAAGCAGACCTTTGACTCATGATAGGCTCAATGATGAATGCAATTTTAAGTTAGACGGCCAATTGAGTCATTTGTTGGCAAGTTCAGCAGTCATGATGAACTTTGAAATATCATCCAGGATTCAGGTTAGAGAAGAATAGTTTTTATATAATGCTTATACCTCTTTCATTTTCTTCCTCTCCACTGGTTGGTTTAGGATATATTTTGCCAAAATTTTAAATGAAAAGCAATCTACCACCCTTTCTGTGGACGCGTCCTATTTTACTTGTTACCAGGCACCGAGAGGCCTTCAGTCACATTCAGTCTGGGCACTAACATCTCTTCAACCCTAACACTCGAGATCATGAACACTGGAGGATATAAATAAAAACTATGTTCAAATCTCTGTTCTGACATACATTTCAATTCACTGTGTGAAATCATCATCATTTATACCCCACTCCTATGGGGAAGAATTAGAGCCATACAAGGTGCTTAAGAGGACTGATTTTAAAAAGTAAATGAAAAGTTTTGAGATCAGCATTTGGCATGGGGTAGATTGTATCCCATGCTTCCTGCTGTCACTCGGCCTGCCATCCTCTCCTATGTCTAAGTCTATCAGAACTACTCATTGTTGCATTTACAATGTGCTAAATATTTACCTAGTAGACTTACTGAGAAACCTGGTTTTCAACTTCTAGGGGAATCTTATATCCCACGTACATTTTGCTTATGGGTGGTTCTTAACAAAAGCCAGAAGTAAAACATCAGTCAGAGTACATGGAAGATGTTAGAAAAGAATGACAGAAGGATAAAATATGGCAGACAACAGTAAGTAAAGTAAGTCAGAATGAGAGAACGTAGAATTTTCATTGTATGGAGCGTAGGGAAAATTCCCCTATGTCTCAGATTCTTCTCTGGCTGATCAAACAAATGAACATCAGAGAGGATTAGAGAGAAAAGGCCAACTCTACTGACAAGCCTATGGACAATTTACATGGTCAAGTCGCAGGTAAATGGGATGGACTAGATACTTTCGCATGGAGGAGTCGGAGCCCTGGGCTATCAGGGAGAGAGGAGGGCTCTTCACTTGAGGGAATGATGCCATATGACAAAACCTGGCTTCTAGTTATTTAGCTCTGTCTTAAGATAGGTTTTCCCAAGGATAAAAGTGTTTTCTGGGGAGGACTCATATCTAAGCATCTGCAGTAAAGGTAGCAGCTTCTTTCTACACCTGTAGGACGTTGACTAAATTTTAGCTCCTTGTACCAAGGTGACACATCGTCGACAAAGCCTGCTCGAAACATCTTGGAGAAGGGCCTAGCTGAACACACTGGCAGAGACCAATCGTGCGCAGAAAGCATAGACTGTAGGTGAGAAGATGAGGAAGAAAGGAAGGTTCAAGAAAGTGTTTTATTCAGATCATTGTTGGAGTTATTTGGTCAATTTTTATCCCCAAATATCTTTCTACGAGGAGCTCTGCCTTAAATACCTTGCAAACTTGCTCTCTTTAAGTAGGGGTAGGTTGGTGAACAGCTGAGAGAGAAGAGCGGGGAGGAAAAAAAGTTTTTGATGTATGGCATTTGCCAATTTCCATGGTGCAAATGCTCCCACCATCGTCCATTTCGAGCCACCAGCTTGAAACCGCTGAATAAAAGGGGTGACAGGCTGGCTCCAGCTCACCTCTGCTTTTCAACCTAATGTGAAAGTGAATGCCTATGCATTGTATTTTTAATGGTGACCACAAAGCGAGCCTTAATCTGTGTGCTAGGAACCTAAGTGGACTGGATACGTACTGTGTTGCTGTCTCTTTATGAGCTTTCAGGCTGCCTTTTAGGGACTGCTCATTTCCTCCTGAGTTCCATGGTTTCAATTACAGTTAATTGTGACCACAAAAACTATTAATCATTTGGCAAAGGCTACTTCTGTGTGTGGAGAAATCAAGAGAATAGATTAACACATTAGGCAGGTAATAATGGCCTTTCCATTATAAAAATTTTATTAGAAATAGCAAAATATAGCACCCGACTATCAACTCTTGTTGTTTATCTTAGCATGAGGCAAATTTTTAAAGAAGGCAAGCCTGGTGTCTCAGTTCAGTTCCTCCACGACATCCATCGGCTGGTCCTCTACATGTTACTGTTCTTTCTCCTAAGTCTAACTCGGAATTAGCTGTTGTAAATTTCCTCTGTGCCTCTTCTCAACATGTCTTTGGATCCACAGATCTCTGGGTAGGTGGGAGCCATCCAGAGCTGAAGGAGGAGCCTTCCAGCCGATTGTGAAGTGTCTGCTCACATATCTCTGATCAAGCAAATAGAAATGGTCCTTTTCCTCTGTATGAAGGTAGTGGTGCAGGGGTGGACCGCTGCTTCCAACCATAAGGCACAGGCATTCAGGAGCAGGGACAGTGTTTTATTCCATCCATGCATAGAGATGCTGCCTTAAAGGGACTCTAGGGGACATGGACTAGCTTCACCAAAAAGCTTAGCTCTAGCATAAAACTGTGCCTTCACTCAAGGAGATACTGCTTCATTGCACCCCAGGAGGTGATAACGGCAGGCCAGTAAGCAGTTACCAATTCTTGTAAAAGCCACATACTTTTGATATAAACCTAGGACACTGGGTCCCCAGAGAATTGGTGTCATTCGAGGCTCAGAGCTGGTGCACAGACCCCAGCTGTGCTGAGACTGGCAGCCACCAGGAGCTTTGAGGGACATACCTTCGAAGGAGATTCACTGCCACCCAGAAATGTGGTGGGATCATATGAGCATCAGTGCTCTCCTTTTAGAGGGAGTCTGCGCTCATTTGATCTTTCAATATCCAAAGCGAAGATGAGAAATATTGACTTTTCCTCTCAGGCTCTTTTTTAAGCTTAAACAAACATGATATAAACTTTGGAATCCTGGGTGTTTTGCAGCTTGAGACTGTCAAGCAAAGGGGATGACTCAAATCTTGAACCCTGGGTTGTAGGAAGGAGTGCTTAAATGCTGGAGAGTTCTCAACCCTCCCTAGGGGTCAAGTTTACATAATCAAGTGCCCTTTGAAAAAGATTCCACAAAAGGGAAGGGGGAGGGGGAGCGAATTGGGCTGACTAGATCAGTTACCTGGTGAAGGAGAGAAGTGGACTCTTGGTAAGCTCATATATGTAATTGATTTGTGATAATGAGCACCTTACACTTATATAATGTTATGCTCTAAGAGTCCTTCAACAAATTTTTAAAAATGGAAAACTGAACCCGAAAACAATGGAAGGAAAGCTCATATGTAAGATATTTGGAAAAATAACCATCACTTTTAGGGTCCATTTATTTCTAGATGTTTGTTTAGAAATCATGCATTTTCCAATTCAGCTCTCACATCACAATGAGTCTGGTACCATTGTGTCAGAATTGCATGATAGAAAATTGAGTTGAAGATGGAAAATGTATTGTGTCCAACGATTTATCATTGGGAGATGACTTGAGCACAAGTGTGTGAGAGACCCGAGAAGCTAATGAGTTTCTACTTCTGGGGTTGAATACATTATTTGTACTGGATATTTAAAGAAACTACCAAAAAGAGTTAAAATATTAGGTTTATTGATGTTACTTTTGTTTACTTTTATCAAGTATAGTTACTAGACAGAGCTGGGTTGGGAGGTGCTCATTATTGATAAAGTCAATAATGTAACTCAGATCCATATATAGTTTTCCTCTATATAATTGATGTTTGAAACTGATTTTTCTTTTTTAAAGGAAAGGTGCAGGCAGCAATGAAGGAGCGTAGGCAGCCAGGCAGGAAGAGAGGGGAGGAAGCAGCATTTATTTTGCTGTTCGTCTTGGCTCCCCGCCCTGGTCCAGGACGTGAATATGGACCTTTGGGTTATATGTGACTTACGCTGGCTGGAGACAGCGGACCTAACCACTAAAGCACCAGAGCACACCTGATTCTGTATTCTTGTTTCTTTTCAACTTTGCTTATGTCCTTTTGTTTGGTTGATTGTTTATTCACTGGGCAGGGAAAATCCAGTTTTGATTTCTGTCATGTGTGGGTGAGCAAATGCTCACAATCTCTTCTCGTTCTGGAGGAAGGAAGGAGAGAACAGACAGAGGAGCTTGGTGAAGGGGTTGAAATGGAAGTTCCTCTGTAGGCAAGGGGATATTTACGATTTAACATCTTGGCAAACCCGTCTGAGTAGCCGATTTAGCATTCCAGCATCATAGAGAGAATCGATCTTCTTGTCCTTGCCTGAAGTCAGATGTAGTTAGATGAGATGAAGCTGATATTATTTGTCTGCAAACCCGCATGAGCCAAATGTTAACCAGCTATTAAAAACTAAAATAATGTTATTTCTTTGCTGTTTTTGAAATGACAGAACCATGAGCCTTACCCAGACTGTCTCTCTGCCTCTGGAGGGTTGAGGTAATTTACTTTATTCTTTAAAATGTATTTTCTACTGTAAGCACCTATAAAAAGGATTACTATAATTGTTTTCGCCTATGGCGAAGGATGAAGGATGCCCAGGCTTACGTGGTCCAGTTACTTTTCAGACATGCAAACACAGCAGTTCCTTTTACATTTGACTACCCAGCAATTTCCCTAATATCTTCACAATTACATATTACATAAATGCTTTCACTACATAATGAATATTTTTATTTCTTGATTCAATTTTATGGTAGGGAGATCATAATGACATTAAAAATGTAGAAAATTCCTTTTCCTTTTAATGCCATCTGGGTTTTGAGCATATATGCCAAATGAATATATGAATTCTAAAAATGACAAAGTTGCTAACTTAACTTCAATCTTCTGATCTTTAGAAGGAACTTGATTTGTAATTAGCAGATTCATTTTATTTTGCCTTCTTGTTGGTTATTAGATTTTTTCCAAAATATGAGAAAAACCTAAACAATTTAAACTTTCCCATGTAAAGAATATTGTCTACCAATAATTTTAATGATAAAATCACACAATTGGAGCTGCACAATGCACAAGAAAAAAAAAAAAAAAAAAGCATTTCTCTAACTCTCACAATCCAAAAATAATCACTGTTTACATGAGGTGAAACTCACCTGTTTAGTTTCAAGAACACATACACAAATTGGGAGGGTAGACAGACATGTTAAAAAAAAAAAAAGTACAAATAAAAATAAATTACATTCTGTGCTTTTAAATGAAATTATTTTATTGAAAACTAATGTACACAAGTGATGGAAATTTTAAACCGCAAAAATTGATTTATCAACCTTTCTTTTTTTTTTGTGGGGGGGGGTTTTTTCTCATAGCACTTGCTTCTGATGCCTCAGGAATAATGAAGCAAGTAATGTTACCTATTTTCGGTGATTTTTCAAAATAAATGTTTATATAAACAAGTGTAAAACAAAAACGTATTTTTACTTGAAGCAAGGCATTAGGTGAAGTGAATGAAATTAGAGTTTTGCACAAATTTCGAAGAATTGCTTTAAAAGTAAATTGTCTAAAATTAAAACATAATTTCTGTCCTGTAAAAATCACTACATAATCACTCCCCAAATCTAAAGTACTCTGAGGGTCACCACACCATAAAAAAATCACTCCAATATCATAACCTATGTATATACTGCTTTTCCTCTCTGGAAATGATATTTTTCATTCTTGATTCTCAGGAGCATTAGCATGCATAAATGGTTACTTTATTATTTACAAATGCTTAGTGATTATAACCAACAGAAGGCTTCCTAAATGATATAAATATTGTTCACATAAGGCAGAAATTATCCTTTTGCAATAAAAATGGGACTGAGGTTAGAATAAATGACTTCAACCCTATGGTTAATATTTTAACAACAAAAAAAATTAAATGTGCAGTAACTTACCTGGCTTAATTTTTAACTTTAGTTTATATCCTATTTCTATGTTTTCTATCCAATAATATAAAAAGTTAAGAGTAACAGGCACTAATTGAAATACTTACTAAATGCCAAATACTCTTCTAAACATTTTAATGTATTCCTTAAGAGAATTCTTGGAGCCAGATACTGATAACTGACTTCAGAAAGTTGTTCCAGGTTATGTTGTAAGGGAAATGAATTCTAACTCGTCGTTTGGCTACAGATTCCTTATGCTTAACAAGGTTTTGTTCTGCATTAGAACAAAGATAGAAAGCAACAGACTGACCCCGTCGATAGAGCTCATAGACGAGAGACAGGGAAGTAAATTGGTCAGTTCTGTCTCTCCATCCTGGTAAGTACAAAAGAGGAAAGGAACTTCTGTCGGAGAAAACAAGATGGAAATAAAATACTTCCCCCGCCAAAAAAAGTTTGATGAGCAGACCAAACTAACCCTTGGACACTGTCAACAAAACGGAGGTTACTAACGGGGAAATGGGTCAGGATGGAAACAAAGAAAAGGGTATCGGGAGTCCAATGGACAGTGGTAGAAGACTGTTAGGAATGTGGTAGTAGACATGGTCTGTTATCATAGGTTTGACATAGACTTAACTGCACATCCAAAACTTGTGTTATGGTTAAGTCCATTTTACTTCAGTGAGTCTGAGGCAGGAATAAAAGAGGAATGAAGAATGTTCAGGATAAAAATGTGTGTGCGTGCATACATGCATGTGTGTGTGTCGGGGAAAGTAGGCCTGTAGTGTTTCCACGTGGCCGGAGTGTTGAGTATGGTAGGATGAGGCTACACAGCAGCATGAAATAATTGGGTACATTCCAAGGAGTACCACAGACCTAGTACAAGATGCCAGCCATTTAATGGCAAGAATTGGATTTAGAGAAGAAAATAAAAGGTCAGGTAGCAGAGGGCTTTGGCTACCTTGAAAAGATGTCTCATTTTGTAAGGGATGTTGTGCAATAGAAGATTTTAATCAATGAAGGAAACGTTTATGTTGTAGATAGATGGCTGACTTGTTTGTAGATAAGAGATGAATGGTGGAAGCACAGATGTAGTTAAAAAGCTATCATAATTCTCTTAGTGAGCGATAATGGGATCTTTTGTTTTATCAACATCCTTAGTGTTGCTTAGAAAACACACACAATAAACAATTCGGGGGAAAAATAGTTCACTGAAACGTGAAAAAAATTGCTGCATAAAATAGAAATGTTTCTGTTGGAAGAAATCTGTTTAAAAAGGATGTCTCGTGAAAAGTAAACAAACAGATCTATAACATGAAACCTCATAAGCAACTGCAGCTAGAGAAAAGAAAGGCCTTTGCTCAGAATTTCTAGATAATTGGCTGGAGTGTTCCATATCCGGGAAAATTTCAGATTTTGACTAGAGGTACAACCTCTCTCAGACACTATTTGCTGATAAAAGACGTGATTTCATTGTCAGAACTGCAGAAACAATTGATCTACAAAAGAAATCATGGTGAGAACTAAAGGCATGAGGGTGGCTTTGTAGTTATGTAAGACCTGTAATATTCAGTGATATTTCAAGGACACCTGAACAATGGGTCCAGTGTATGTAACCAAGTATTTCCCCAGTCTGACAGTCAATATCTTCACCAACATGATCAACATTGTCACCATTCATTCAATTCTAAGCACTTATATCCATTTGATTCTATTGTACCTCCAATAAACAGCACGGTTCTAACACCTACCTCTGCTGGTCTCTCTTTTTAAGCTATGAGACCACATGTACATCACTAGTTCCTATACACGCTCAAGTCTATACCCCATTTTTCTGACTTTGGTGCCCCTGCTGAGTTCAAATATTTGCAGATAACTCCAGAAAAGTTAGGATTCAACTTTTTGCTGCCTGATTCCAAAGGAACGGATGAACACGATGAGAAGATACTCTTAGGAGATGAATTTGGACTCAGAAGAAGAAAGATATCATCAACCAGCTAGATGGGTACCCCCAAAGAGGCTCCCTTGAAGTGACCTTGTTGAGACTTCACTCCTGTTTGAATACATGAGGAAGAGGCACAAATGGGTCATCATGCCCAAGGTGGCAAAGGAAGTTGGGATTAAACACCATGTGACCCACCATGTAACCAGCCTCCAGAGGAAGCTGAGACATTTCAGACACCAGAACATATGGTGGAACTAAGTGAGCTTCACATCACGCCCTTCTCACCTTGAAGGTTGATGACATTCACTCAGCTGGCTGACACGTTCCTGCAGAACACACACAGCGTCTCCTTCGTGTCTCGCTGCCTGTCACATTTGGAAATTCTTCAGAAAAAAAAAAAAACCCTCTCTCTGGTCACACATGGGCAAGTGCGGTAATGTGAAAAGAACCAAAATCCTCTTTTGAAGAAATGCTCCATTTGCATCTACATGCCGATGTCTGATTGATGACAGGGAGACCTAGGTAAGAGAGAAAGTTTCATGGTGCAAGCTAGTTTTCATTTCTAACCTCAGCCAGGAACTTGGTAATCAGAATTTTAAAAAGGAATCCAAAGGTACTTGGGTTTTAATGAGAGTAATTGAAGAGAACATTTCCCAAGTTTTCCTATTGGGCGTATGTAGTTATCTTTTATTGTAATCATTTATAGCAGGTAAATGAAGTCTCTGTAAATGATGGTGCAAAAGAATTAAACCAGAAAACCACTGAATCATATTAGTTACCTCTAAGCACTAATAGACTGAGAAGCTTAGAGAATCTCACCACTACCGAGAGTGGGTATTTTGAAACCGTATTCATTTTCCTGGTATTTGATCCTCATTATGTCAATGTCAAATTCATCTTTTTTTCTTTGTTTCCCCTTAATTGTCATGTATAGAGGGAAGAATTATGTGGAAACACAATAAAATTTTGGGTTACTCTACCTTTAGCTAGTACAACCAAATATAAAAATCATTCAGGAATAGAATTATTATATATATTTTTAAATTACTCTTCTTCAAGCAGATTTTATCTGAATATAATAAATTTCAGATTTTTTGCCATTCTCACAGAATAACATTTTTTTTTTATCTCCTTCTCCCCTCAGTAAGCAGAGAATAGCAGCAATAGTTATTGAAATGAAGGCAATAAGATAACGGTGTGAAAGATAATGCATAACCTGTTCATCTAAATAGGTTAGGAAATTTCATTTCCACTATATAATAACTCTGAGAGCCAACTTTCTATTTTAGATGAAAATTCTCCCTGTCATAAATCATAAAGCAGCATGTGGGTGTAAATGGAGCATTTCTTCAAATTAGGGTTTCAATTCCTTTCATTTCAAATGGAAGTTTTATGATTTTATTTCCATAGATCAGCATAACTCGTCAGTCTTAGTTATAATCAGTGTTAAAAACATATCCACGTCTATGATGTTCATCCAAACTATGCAGTTTTAGAGGAATACAATAGAAGTTTAATGAGCCACTGACTGATACCAGATTTCAACCAGGTCTCTTAATGTAAAGATAATTAAGTAATCAAAACTGCCAAGAAGCCTACATAGAAAATGAAACCTAGATACACAAGCATGTCCTTTTTATTAGAAATTTCACAATTTCGATGCTGTTTTTTCTTGGAAATTGAAGATTTTTCTACATTGCTCTTCATTATTATTCAGAGGATGTATTAGCAAGGTTAACACGAATTGGAATTGTTTGGAGTTGGGACTCTTCACAGCTCAGGCACTTAAGAGTTAAGGAGACAGACATTCTCTGGAAGTCAGTCCAGAATGTTAAGACAAGATTTCTACGTAAGGGCTGTTGATTCTGTGTGGGTTAGTATCATTCCTAGCACCTCTGAGAATCACTTAACTCTCACAAAATTGCACCCATCCTCAAAGATCTGCTGATGTGGAATTTCTACGTCTGTGTTCCTTTCCAGATGTCAGGTTAAATGATGTGGTGAGGAGGGAGGGACAGGAACTTCCAAATGAGTGCATTTTCCAGAGGGGAAAAAAAAAATCTCTGCTAAATACTTGAAATGATAGATGGGTAAGAGTGATAGCCAGAAAAACTGCTCAACTGGTTAGTTTTTACATGTGGCCTTGAACTGAGTGCTTTGCCTGCGTCAGTGCAAAAGCGAGTCTCACGTGTTTTTTCTAACTTTCTTTGACACTAACAGGTAATGTAATGAAATTTGCCGTGAATGTCTCATTAGAATTGCACACAGCAGACTCTTCATTGTGGGCATTCAAGGAGTCTTGCGTTTTCAGTGCCTGGAACGTGCGATGCTTGTGTGTGTAGATAGGTAGGTCTGGATGCGAGAAACCTACTCTCAACATGACTGTCCAAAGAAGAGAAGAGTGTTAGTAAGTAAAATCAACCCATTTGTGTTGAGATGGGACTCTGATTTCTCCTGAACCAATTTCAACACAAGGTGATGAACAGGCCTGTATCAATAGCTGCTATTAATCCCAAATCCCTATGGCGAGCAGTTTCATATTTGTTTTTCTGAGTTTCCAGATGGGTGCTGGGAGAGACAAAATTGTGTTTTACTGTGGCAATTAGTTTATTCTTAGGATAATTTTTCAACAGTCAGAAGTATGAAGACTCAGCAAGAAATGCATTTTATTTCCTCGTGAGACTGACGAAGGGCATCTCTTTGGTTGGTGGCCTTTCAGTTCCAAGCACCAGCTGGCAAGCCAATCAAGATAATTTTTGTCTTTTCTTGGCACATTGTCATCATGTTGAATGCAAAAGAGATGCGTTTTAGATTATATTACTAAACAGAATCTTGGGTCCTCGCCTGGAAATGTGTTAATAGTTATTGAGATATCAGATCACACCATGATGTCTGGTTAAAAGTTCCAAATAACAGGTGTCTGCTTTCTCTTCCTCGTGTCGGGAGAATCGTTGTTTTCAAGTCTACCCAACCATTACATCAGAGCTTGGGGAAGAGCAGAGTCGGCGGGAAGGGATTTTGTGTCATTGCATGGTGATTCTGTTTAGATTGGGGCAATGATTATATGAGTAGAAATGTTAATTTCATGTTAAAAATGTCTCTTGATTCAGGAAAGTGGAAATGATAGGAATGAGGTTAATTCCAGAAACGGCTTGTTGAAAACACATGTGCAGTCTGTCAGGACTTGGCGGCTTTAGTTGAGGTGACCTTTCCATATGCGTGGTGATGTGGTGTCAAGGGTTTCACCAGTCACCATCAGAAAAAACAATGAAATATCTTAAATGTTATATTTCAAGCACTGCATAAGCATTTATTAACATTCATATCTCTAATCCACACACAATGTGTTGTGTTTGTGTGTGTGTGTGTGTCTGTCTGTCTGTCCAAAGTCTACAAATTGTTCAGTAACACGGCTGAGGTCATACAGCTTTTCGGCAGCAGATCGATGATCCAAATATCATTGATTTCCAAACTACCTCTATGCTTTCAGTCTATATGATTTTTACCCTGTTGGAAATACCATTTTTAGGGACATATATAACTATATAAACATTACATGAAACGTAATCATGTACGTATGTAAATTGATTTATTTCCATTTGTCATTTTATAAATGCAGGTACAGTGGTATCCTATACGAAAGCATGGCATTGCGTATCAGTCCATATATGTCTGGGTGAGGGGTGGTGTGTGTGTGTGTGTGTGTGTGTGTGTGTGTGTGTGTGTGTGTGTGTGTGTCTTCTGCAGCAGAGTTTGTAATTACTCACCATTTTCCCCGGATATTGGCACTCATTTTCTCAAAGATGACAGTTGTAGACTGGAAAGCTCACAGGGCTAGAAATTAGAGACTAAGGCCTGTTTCAGTGTAGAGCTTTACTTTCTCCATCTAGAAAATGAGGGACTTCTCTCTCAGTGGCCCAATCCCAGGAAGGTACGAAAGGTTACCCAGTCCTGGGCTGTGGTGGGGAAAGAAAAAGGGACAAACGTCAGGCGACATTTCAAGAAACGTTACCATCCGCCATGACTTTTACAATGATTCAAAAAGAACAATAACAACCACAAAATTCCTGATCAAAGCCATGGCTGAATTTATGAATTTGATTTTCATGCAAATTCAGCTCTGAGCATGAAGTGAGTCGTGAAATGGAATTTGAAGGGGTCATGCTCCACGCACATGACTAACTTCAGCATCCATCTGCCCAGCTCCCCCTCCAGCCCCGTCCTCTCACAAAAGAGCTCATTCAGACGGATGTTTATCAGATTCTGTAAAGTGGAGTTAATCATTCGAGAAGAGGAAAATGAAGTTGTTTTTAGACTGGTCATGAAACTTTTATTTGAGGTAGACTCTTGCCCCCACATCAAAAATATGAATCTATTATAAAATCTTACCTAATCAAAATTGTTTGTATTTACAAGGGTACACACCTTAAACCTATATAATGCTGTAGTGCAATGATCCTTCAATAAAATTAATTTAAAAAACCTGTAAAATATATTGAAGGACTACGTCTGAATGCCAAAGTAAATAAAGAGCATGGTTAAGAAATCTGATTTTCTGCTGACTCATCATAAAAGTTTATGCAAAATAATAAAGGAGAAAAGGACAAGAGGGAAGCTGCATTAATATAGAAATGTAACATCTTTTCCTCCGATAATAAAGATGACAAAGCAGAAAATATTTATAGTATAGCTAGGTGTAAAATTGTGCCTCACTTTAATATATGGAATGTTGACTGCTTTAAGAAAATTGAGTTTTCAAGGGTAGTGAATGATTTATAAATTTGAAATGAACTACTTAATTATCAATCCAGGTGATTAGTCTTAGAGTTTTATTTTCACTTAGGTAAACATAACTCTCAAATCGAAAGGACATAATTAAGGCAGTAATTTATATTAGTGGTTCAGTTGTTATTTCTGCTTTTGATTTTACTTTTTTGCGATTGAGAAATTTCAAAGGACAGTGTGTATTCTGACGGTTAACATTGTATCTTAGACATTCAAAGCCAATTTCTTATTTGTGTGTTATTATAAACT
This sequence comes from Solenodon paradoxus, assembly GCA_004363575.1. Taxonomy (NCBI): domain Eukaryota; kingdom Metazoa; phylum Chordata; class Mammalia; order Eulipotyphla; family Solenodontidae; genus Solenodon; species Solenodon paradoxus. The sequence goes on from RJWH01000927.1 coordinate 269,348, forward strand.
GTGTCTTTTTTACTGGCATTGATAGTTTTCACCTATGGATACGTATCTCAAAATAAGACAATGAAAACAAAATGTGCACGGAAATGTATGACTCCTAAGGCCAAGTTTCTCGAACTAAAATCGCCTTCATAGTTCCTTAAGATCTAGATAACTGTGATCATACCAACCCTGAGCACTTGCAAAATAAGCTTGCAATTGCAAGGGGAACATTCACCCTTGAATCTGATTTCTGAGGCGTGGATCTTGCAGCTCCTGTGTTACTTTTCCCATTAACAGAACAGTTTCATTGTGCCAGTCAACCCAACAACCAGACTAGCGTTTGTAATGTTACAGTTCCGGATTTTGTTTATGTTTTGAATTTTATTTTCCTTACCATAGTGGTATGAACATTATTTAATCATAGGCCTGAATGTTTACTGTTCTAACAACAAGATATTATTTATTCAGAACACATACTTTCCATATTAGCCAAGGCTTTCTGAAATCATTCTAGTGTGTCAGTTGAATGTATAATTAGATATTTCTTCCTAAATAAACAATAATTACCCAGCAGAAAATCCTACCAGTTCTTTTTCTTAGTTTTAGCATACCCTGTGTAGTTAGTAACTCAAAAAAGAAAAAAAAACCCAACAAAAAACAACTCAGTATTTGGTTTTTAAAGTCAACTTTAATATTGAGACATACTGGTTGCAAGGGAAAATGCACATATCATAACTATACAGTTCAGTGACTTTCCACAAAGTGAAGGCATCCAGAGAGCTGCCAGGAGTGTTACCAAGTCTAATTCTTTACAGTGATCACCCGTCCATGTGTGACCTCCATTCTGCCTTCTACCAGCAGTGATCAGTTTTACTTCTTGCATTAACATTATATGAATGAAATCATAAAGTAAGGACTCTTCTGGTGTTGGCTCTCTCATCTGACATTATGCTCCTGAGATATATCCATGTTGTCACATATGCCACGAATTGACTTTCCCTCATTGCTCTGGGGGACTGAATCATATGAAGAATATATGGAATATGGAAGATAGGGCCATTCTAGGACAGGAGGACTAGGGGTTTCATAATGGGGTTTGAGCAGCTTGGTGACATACCTGATTCGTAAGTTAACTTTGGATTTATATGCTATGTGGGAAATGGGTTGGAATGAAACTCAAGGAATAACTAATCAGAATAGCCATGAAGAGATGAGGACAGCATGGATGAAGAGTGTGGCTATAGGGAGGGATGAATTGGGTGATTAAAATACTACCTTTGATGTCAATTGCAAGGTCTTTCTGATTAGCTGAGTGTGAGAGCTGAGAGTGGAGAATTGTGAAGACTGACTTTTTTAGTTTTGTTTTTAAACTTCTTTGTGGTATCCATTAATACAAAGGTCTGTACCTACTTATTGTACGCAACTTAATGAGTTTGAAGTGGTACCAAGTATCATGGTATCATGAAACCATCACCATAGTTAGTGAAAAATTTGAAAAAGCAAATCAAACCCTCTGTGTGCATTTCTGTTTAGTTTGGACCATTGGGAAGATGGAAATTCATTTTCTTGAGATCTGTATAAGATGATCAAGGGGTCTGTCGTGGGCATGGGACCCCTGAACTGAGCTACCTTTAAGTAATCCGTGTCTGATTGTTGAATGGGCGTTTGGCTAAAGGAGTTTGGAGCTCGTGAGAGCTGAAAATGTATTGATCTGTGGGTGGTACTTTAAACGGGGGAAAACTGCCATATGGGTTAAAGAGTAAAGAAGATCCTAGACTGAGCCTTGGAAGAAATTCAATATTTAAAGTTCATATGAAAAAGACTTGCGAGAGAGTGACAGGAGAGTATTTCAGAGTAATGAGGAGGAGGACCGGTTATGGTGGTGACATAAACGTCAAGAGAAAAGTATAGTTGAAGGAGGATAGGATCAACTGAATCAAATAATGGTGAGGTATCTGGTAGGATCAGAACTAAAACCACCACTGGATTTTGGGCGATGGGGTGGGTGAATTTGGCAGCCAGATTTGAATGGTTTTTCCTCACAATTAGTTGAGGAAATGGAGACACTAGGTATAGATTATCCTTATGGGAAATTACCAATCCAGCCAAGTAGAGAATTGAGTAAATAGATAACTAGAGAGATGTGGGGTGTAGGATTTCTTTTTGTTAGAAACGATTAAGTTCATTGGGTGCTAATAAGAATCATTAAGTTGAAAGAGAGATAAGATATTAAACAGGGTGTGCCCTGGTAGAGTAGGAGTTAGGTCTGCCACCTCTGGTGGAGTGCAGTCCACATACATCCCAAGGACCTGGATTAGAATCCCAGGGGCCAGGGAGAACAACTAAGTAAAATAAATAAAAATGCTGCTTCTTCCTGCTTGCCTGTCTACTCGCCTTCCTTCCTACCTGCACTTTTCCTTTAACCAAAAAATGAAAAGAATGGACAGACACATGACCCAAAGCCTGAGAGAACTGACTCTCCAGCCTCAGGTTTTCGAGAAGCTTCAGATACCATGTCCAAGTGATTCGAGAAAACTAAGGGGTTGAATTTATCCAGGGTGTGCCTGAAGGCCTCCCCTAAACCTCCTAGTCCCCATACTCTGTAAAGTCATTCGAAATAGCAGGCGACACAGATACCAGTCAACTCCCAGCCAAGCTTTTGTAACCCCAATGCATGGAGATTCATTTGTGACCCCGTCCTTCCACAGCCCACTCGTCTGTCTCAATCATCCGTCACAAACTAGACCAGTCAAGAACTTTATTGCAATATTTATCTTAGACATATCATATGAGCAACTATTTCAGCAAATTTTCTGATTTCCTAAACTTCCAATCACCCTTAACCTCTCACAGACTCTCTTGTAACCCTCAGTGCCGTTTTGCTTTTTTTTTTATGTTGAAACACTGGTTCTGATCTGATCTCTCCTCTGGATGAGAAGAGACTGGAGATAAAGCACTTTGCCCCTTTATTGATTCTGCCAATATTTATTAAACCTAAGTTCGGAGTGTACGTCACAGTGACTGACCCATAGGAGGTGCTCTAAGAATGTATTCTGTGAGTAAAGGGAATGAATGAATGAAGCCTCATAGAAGGTATATTCAGAACTGCTTTTTTTTAATGGTAATTATATTTCTGTTGTCTTTTTTAATCACCTTGAACTTTGATATCGTACTGCAAAGTGATTAATAGATATTTCCTTTTCAAAATATTATGCCCTTTATAAGACTTTGACTGTAAAAAGACTTTATATGAGTATTTGAAACAGCATCTTAATTTATTAAGAAATCTTTCAAAATATTTATATTTGTAGCACTCTAATGTCCCCCGATTTTACATAACATTGCAAAATAAGCTTCATGTAAGAATAGTTCTAAGACATAGAAAAAAATTAAATATCTGCTTAGGAGTTACTAACTAGGACTTCCATTGAGTTAGCGTCTGCGGGAGGGAGGAGACGCTGTCGCTGCCACCTGACCTTAACTATTGAGAAGCAACTAGAATGTCTCTGGCACTTCCTTGCTGTTATGTAGATCGATGTCATTTAAAAGAGTCAGAAGATACATCACATTAAGCACCCAGAAAGCATCATTTCTATTTTCTGGTCTTAGGGTAAATGCCTGGCAAACCAAAGGTAAATATATAGAACCGTCTTCTCCTTCTCCTCCTCCTCCCTCCTCCCAACTCCTGCCTCTTCCTTCTTTTTTAAAGAGGAAGCAGGCAGGGATGAAGGCAGGCAGGCAGGCAGGAGGAGAGGAGGGAGAAGCATTTTTTCTTCATATTTTGTTGCTCCCCACAGCCCTGTGACATGCATGGAATCATCTGACACTTGCTTTATAAACAGCACATGAAGATGTATGGGAGCTTCACTGTACTCATCACCACCTGCCTTTTTCCTCATGATGTGACACAGCTCCCACTCCCGCTGTGCACTCTCATAGGAGAATCCAGTGGACAGCAATGTCAGTTACATGATGAAACATTTCCCTGAACATGACTTTACATTGTGTGTGGTTTGCAAACAGAAAGCAGGCATAATTCATGTTTTCTACCCAGAATTTAAAAGAGCACCAGGGCTTTAGGAGAAGCAAAATGTTCTTATTAAATGGATGAATGAAGAAACAATGTTCTTCCAGTTTCACTAAGGGGCAGTAGCTTGAGGGGGTGAAGTGATGACCTGGGATGAAAGGCTACCCCCAGAGCCTTGTGCCACTGTGCTTTGGGACAAACTCACAGGGAAGAGATTATATGCAATTTAGAAGTATTCTCTTGGCCAAGAGGACTTCGTTTCTGGTTTCTCATGAAAGGCACTTACAAGTTACTACTCTATCTTAATGGCAAGTAAACAGGTGAACAGCCTGAAAGTTTACAACTCTTCTTGGACCCAGAAAAGAGGGGCAGATACAGGGCAAGTCACTGTCCCTAAGATGGGAGGGACCTGCAGGCAAATAGAGGGACTTGTGGCTTGCCAGAACAGAGACACAAAATCCTATGGGAACGAGTGCTGGGAAGGGAAACCTGAACTGGACTTGAGGAATCGCCTACTATGGGCAAGTCTGAGTGTTTAAAACTCTAGGGGGACCCAGTTAAAATTTTAATATCCACTTAAAAGGAGAAATTCAGTGACCAAGTCTGGCTTCTGTCAAACATGTGCTCGAATGAGAAATTCTGGTTTTTTTGCTTTAACCAGAGATCCAATATAGTGATGTTTAAATCCAGGAGCAGGGCCAGTTTCCTGTAGTGAAACTGGAGGGAAAAAACCCTCAGATATCTGAGAGGGGAATTGGGTAAGGAATATTCTAGAAAAACCAGAACCTTACCAAGTCCTGCCCATGTTAACTGGAGCCCTATGGGCTGAGTTATTAAACAACCTGATCGACCTGGGAAGGTGAAGTAAGCAGCAGGCTTTAGCCTTCCAGGTGGGTCAGGGACGTAATCAACTCCAGCTCACAGGAGTCCTGTGTTCCACTCTAAGGGGCTGGAAAACTGAATGGAGTTCACACACTGAGATTCAAACACTGAGACCTAATCACAGGACACTAGAGCCCCCTCTCTCCTCACTACTCCAAATCAAATTATTGAAGCCCTCTTACAGCAAGCAGATCTCTTGACCCGGTCTATCATGTCCTGTGATTAAAAAAAAAAAATGTACAAGGCAACACATGATGGTGGTTGGATTCTGAACATATTTTGAATGTATAACTAAGCAGTATTAACGATGCATTAGTGGTGACTGATGACCAAAACCAACAAAAAGAATGGTAGGATAATGCTAAGTTTTAGACCAAAGGACAAAATTACCATATTAAAATGTGAAGTACTCCAAGCATTCAGTTTTGTTAGAGGATAGAATGTTTTCCTATTATCTAAGTTTGCTCGCCTAGACAACTGAACATGGAGTCTAAAAGGGGACTCATATTCATCTGTGTTTTCAAAATATTACAAAAACCATTTCATTAGAAGATGATCTTGACCAATAATGTTTGTGGGTGGGCCAACACATTCATGCACATGCCACACCAAAAAAGCAATTCACATGAGTACGTTCTAGTTTTCCCTGCAAATAATAGATCATTACTCCCCAGATGTGCCTGTTGACATCCATCCACCCCAGATGTGCCTGTTGACATTCATCCACCCCAGATGTGCCTGTTGACATCCATCCACGGCGCTTGGAATGTCCTGTCATTCAGAGTCTTCCAGTGAATGACATTAAAGCCTGAGGAGATGAGCAGGGGCCAAAAATAAAGATTTTGCTTCCTTAACGCATTTTTTTTTTTTTTTTTTCCCTCTTGGCTCCAGTTTTCTCAGGGAAAACAATCGAGCTGAAAATAGCAGCTGCTTGCTGGCTGCTGTCAACAGACCCTAGACAAAGCATCCCAAGTTTGAGGAGAGAGTCTTTCTTTCTGCAGTGTTTGCCCATAACAGCCTCAGGCCACACAGGAACCAGACCTTCTCCTCACACACCTGGGAGAAAGGGTGTCCATCTGTCCTTTCAGGTACCAGGTCTTGAATAATGAATGCCTGGCTCTTTTGACAATTTGCTCATTTCCCCACACCCTTGTCCTCAGAGACAGAAAAGGCCAATTCAAACTAGAATATGCTCACTGAAAAACCTCTGAGTCCACTTTATTTTTTGGTTTGAGCTTTCTTGTGACTCTTACTTTGTCTCCACCCATTACAGTTGTTAGTGAAGATACGGAATCAGTAGACAGTGAAATACCAAGTGGGAATGCTGTCATGCAGTGCCTTGGGTCCAATTTTTTGTATTGCAGTATGCATACTTTATTTAAAGCTGTGTGTATAACCTCACGAAGAATTGAAGTGAAAAAAAATGATTAAGTGGGACTGAGGGCAAGAAATTATAGGTTAGATGAAGGGTTTTGGTTTTCCTGATAAGCCCTTTGGCACTGTTGGTTTATTTTTTTTAAGTTCTGCCTGGATGGCTTTGAAGGGTATCTATTTTTAAGTAAAGAAAAGATTTCTTAATTTGATAATTTTAATTAAATGAGAACCCTAAGCTATGACTAGCTAATTACAGGCTTTTCTTTCTATAAAGCTCTCATGTGAGTGTCAGTGGACCATTAACAACTGCAAAAAGACCTACGTGGCCCCCTTTAATGGAAATGTCTATATGCAATTATCTGCTGTTCCTTGATCTTTCATTCTTAGAGGCTGAAGTAAGACTAATAGGTCAATAAATGTCTGTAGATTGAAAAAATCGAAAGGTTCTGAAAACTAAGATTCAATCCTCATTAGAGGCCCATGGAAAGGACCCATTTGATTTTAGAAAGTGCAGAAACTTTTTGCTTCCCATTCAATCATAAAGTGTATTTTCCTGAGCACATGCATGAAACACTGCCCTATACTGAGTACATACAAGAATCTTTTTCACTTGAAATACTCATTTTAGATTTCTGTGTCAGTCCTACTGCCAAGTTTGCTATCTGCATACAGAAGTGGTATTGCTAGAGGAATGTGTAGGTCTATTTGTCATTAAATAAAGTTGCCTAGAAGCCTAATTCCGTCTCAAACTTGTGACGGGCCCTGCTGGGTGAGCCCAGGAAGTGAGTCCAGTCCCCAAATGCAGGGACAGCTTAGGTCTACTGTGGTGCTCAGAGGTGTGAATGTGGATTACTAGCCTCCTTCAGTCAGATGCTCCTACAAGATAGGGCTGGAGGAAGAGGCATAATTACCAGGCTAGTGGAAATATCATCACTAATTCAGTGGAGGGGGTATCAGAACCCAAGGGGAGGGCACTGATTGTGCCTCTCTGCCTACATTCTTTCTCAGATCTCCCTAATTTTCTTATTCTCCCACATTTTTGCACTTGCCTTGGCTTTCAGATGTCCTTCCAATGAATTCTTTTTTCTACTTAAGTGACCCAGTGTCTTTTGCTATTGCTGGCAACCAAGAAGCCTTATTGCTGAAATCATGTAATGATGGGAAACTATAGTGAAATGGTCTCCGCACACACAAGTTAATGATCAAGAAATGGACCTTCTCAATGATTAGCTACAGCTTGTGTTTTGCAGGATAAGGAAGAAGGGTGATAGAGCAAAAAGAGAAGCAATAAAAGGGTTTGTTAAAGGGAGAGAACTACTCCTTTGAAAAGGGAACTAGGAATCAAAGGCTCACCAGCCTCTCCAGAGCCTTCATCCTGCGGAATGAGGGTTCACACATTCAGAGAAAGATGGGTTCTCTGGTCTTGAGAAATGTAAGGAAAAGTAGAGAAAGGCACTGCTCATTTTCCCCTTTTCACTGTTGAAGAATATAAGGACAGAGAGCAGTCCTGATCAATGGAAATAAAGTGTGAGCCACATATACCACCTAACATGTTAAGTGACCATTTTAAAGTAAAAAGAAACCAGCGAGACTAACAACATAATTTTATTTAACCCAGGATAGCCAAAATGTTATTATTTCAATATATCATATTTATAATTATTAGTAGACATTGTCCGTTCTCTTAAAATCATATCCCGTGTTCAAACTTCAGGCGTATTTTCCATTTACTCACACCATGGTGTGGATTTGCTACATCCCATATCCTCATGGGTTGCCCGTGGCCAGAGGCCGCCATATTGGAAGGCAGACATAGAACCCCCAAGGGGAATAACAACCCGACTTTCTTTCATATTCTTAATTTTCATGCTTTCGGAGATTGATATCTGGCCAAAGTTGCTATAGAAACTGTTATCTTAAATGAATACCTGCAGCTGTGAGAAATACGATTTCACCACTCTGTCCACTTTTTCTCTGCCTCACTCCAGCCACAGCCTGCTAAGGATCTGCCATGTTTTACATTTCTTGGACATTCTTACTACCTCATGCAAACCAGTGACTTGTATTCATTTTTTATGTGTCATTCAGAGTGGTAGATGGAGGAAAACCCTGAACGCAGTGTTCAGGTAAAGCTCTGTGGTACGCTCTAACCATTCGCAGTATAGAACTGACTGAAGAGATGTGTGTTCATGTTGGCCTGTAGTGTCTGTGTCTTCTCTGGACAAAGCTCCATAGTGCAGACCAGGGGAAATGGGAGATTCATTATTGGAGAGAAATCCAGTGGCAGGTTCGCTCATCTATTTCTGTTGTACTGGCCAAAGGCTTTCTAGTAAAAAGACAGCTATGGAAAGAATTTTGACTATCTGCATTTAGTTATTACACATGTTAAAATACAGTAAGTCCTCACTTAACATTTTCCATAGGTTAGTGGAAATTCCAACTTTAAGCAAAATGATGTATTATGAAACTAATTTCATCATATGCTAACTGATAGAAACAAGAATGAAGTTCTTACAGCCTAATTCAGATCCCCAAAACATCACCAAACTTCTAAAGATCCGCACACTTGTCATTTGCAATAATCATTTGTATTAATCCATTCATAGATATTTTCCAACCCATTCATTCCAATTCAAGGTGGCAGATGGGTGGAGCCTCTCCCAGTAGCTCAGGAAAAGGCAAGACCCAACGTTGACAGGATGCCTTTCCGTGATAGTGTGTATCACACCACCGTCACTCACTCAGACTGCGACTTTTTTTTTTTTTTAAGGAAAAGTACAGGTAGGCAGGAAGAGGGAAGAGGAAGCATTCTGAATTTATTTAGTTCATGTTGCTGGTTCTCTCCAGCCCTGGGAGGTGAACCCAGGTCCCTGGGATTTACATGGCTGCATTCAGCCAAATAGAGTGGACCAAACCACTCCTCCACCAGGGCACACCTGGACTGGGGCAGTTTAAACACACCAGTCAACCTCAAGTGCACATCTCTGGGATGAGGGAGGAAGCCAGAGTCCCAGAGAAAACCCACACAGACACAAGGGTAATGTGCAAATGTAGACAGTGGCTGTGGCCAGGACCACAGTTGTTTGCTTTTGTTTTTTTCGCATCAGCCTTATAACCAAATGACATTGAATGAAACATTATTTGAGGACCTGCTGTCTATGCTTTTTAAGTTGTTTCTGACCCCTGGGGAGCTTAATCCTAGTCCAGATGCACGGTACACAGGACTGCAGAGTACAATCATTAATCATTCCCTCATTCTGTTGTCATTATTACCCTGACGAGACCACTACTCTGCTGCTTCTCACTTCTTCTCCTTCCCATTATGTGTGTAAAGTGAAATACATACACATATTTAAATACCTGGCTATGAGCAGGTAAACACAGATGCCTTTTAGATGTCGCAAGGAAGGTTTAGTGATGAATAGGTACCAATCCGGGAAAATAAATGCACTAAACATATATGAGTACTTCTTTTTAAGAAGTGCATCCTAACTTTTAATTTTTTAAATCCCTTTGAATATATTTGTCAACTTATTGAGATAATTTAATATACAAACATTGCACATATTTAATGTCTGCATTTTGATAGATGCATGCATTCATGATATCAACACCACAATCAAGACATTAAACATAAACATACCCATTGCCTGCGAAAGATTTCTTGTGTCCCTTTGCTTTTTTGTGTAGAGTCAGAACCCTTACAATGAAACTGAACCTCTTACAAAAACACTGTGTATTGCTTCAGCAAATATTAAAATATTAACTGCCAAGTTTGTTCCAGGCTGGAATTAAACATGCAGGAGGCTGAGAATAAAGTGCTAAGACACATACAAACACTACCCTTATAAAAGCAAAATGTGCATTATTGGGTAGGTGTATGGAATAAATAATATCTAGGACATGATAGGAGTCACGCTGAAAGTTTAGCCATTGTTCAAAGGCTTTGGAAAGGATTTAAAGCATCCGATTGACATCATCACATGTCTGTTGAGGACTATCACTCAGGCTAGAGGTGAAACGGAAGGGAGCGAAGCAGTAGAGGTGAGGTGGGAGCTAGACCTGAAGGGAGTTGATACAATTCAAAGGGGGAGATGATGAAACCTGAACCAGGACTTGTGAATATGAATGAAAAGAACTAGAAGAGTTTTAGAAGTATTTAGGATGTGAACTTACCTGGTTTGGTGTTCAGCTAGAACTGAGCTAAGAAAGAAGAGATGAGAACACTTTATAGAAAATTAAGTAATTTGGGGACTTCAGTGCAAAACTAACTTTTCAGAAACAATCTTAAAACCTTCTAGAGAGGCAAACTTCTGCTTATCTGCCAGGAGTTCATGTCTGTTGTATCATCATGCGTCAACCGATGTCATCGTGTTAGGATTTAGTATTGATGGAAGAACTAGAAGACAACGACTGTAGTAGGAAATTTTCCTCAATCTTCATATGTAAAAGGTCAGCCTTGTAATCTATTTAAAATAGCACACGCTTATTAGCTCACATTTTCTGTCACGAATCCAGGAATGGCTTTGTTGGATTCTCCGTTTAAGTGGCTGAGAAGCTGCAGTCAATCTGTCTTCCAGACTTGGAGTCTCATCTGAGACTCAGCTGGGGAAGGATCCCATTTCCAGCTCTTGTGGTTGTTGAATTTCAGTCTTTGCAGGCTGTCAGACTGAGGGTTGCAATTTTTGGGTATTGCTGGCTGTTGGACAGAGGTCACCTTCAGATGCTTATCACATGGTCGTGTCCATAGACCAACTTACAATATGGCGGAAGCAAAGCAAAGGAGAAAATGTCTCCCAACCAGACAACTGTGGGAATCTTATGTAATCACATGTAACCTGTTAGCCTTACCAGATTCTGCAGGTTAGAAGGCAGTCACAGATCTGACTTACACTCAAAAGGAGGATATTATGCAAAAAACATGGCTACCAGGAAGTGGAGTTTCACAAGGGCTACAGAGAGAGGAATGCGATTCCTGTGAACCATAGATTAGGTTTTTCCTATTTATGCTCAAGCATTTCAGGATAAAGTGACATTTAAAGTGAAACACTGGTGTCATAAACATATCTTTCTTGTTCTCGCCTGTCTTAGGTGCTTCTTTTCAATATTTCAGAACTTTTGTTTGTAAACTTCAACTAAGTTATTACCCAAACCTAGTTGACTCATAGAAAAATACAGCATCATTTTCCAAAGCAGGGAAAATTATGCTGCTGAAACTCTGGGGAAGTCATTGTGAGTAAAGAAAATAGAAGCTTAGCAGGAAAAAAATGTGTCTTAGTAACAAGGTTTTTAGTAATTCAATTCAACTTCCTGAAGCCTTTCTATTCTAATATTCTTCGGTGTAATCCCTGATGAGTATTCCATGCATGCAGTAACACAAACGGGCATCAATTTGGAGCAATTTGAATACTGACTGGCAAAAAATTTACAGAGGCAATCACAGAGCTGTCCTTACATTGCTTGTTTATCTTTGCTATAAGCCTTATTGAGCAGAATGAGAGAAAATAATAACTTCTAATATTTCTAATGCCACAATCACATCAGCAAGGAATGCACTTAAAGGTTTTGGTTCCACACGTCTTGTCATTCATAAAATTCACCTCTAACAACAACCACATCAAAACCCTAGCTAGTAAATCACGCAGCACATTTAGTCCAGTGTGTCTTCCATTCCTCAATTTTTACTAGCCTTGTCCAAGCCTGTCCGAGTCAGTGACAGCACAGATGTTTCCTTCCATGTTTATTCCTTTCTTACCTGCCTCAGTTTTGCTTTAATTAGGGGCAAGTAGCTACTGTCAAATGTTCTGATCATTATTAAACTCAGAGTCCAAATTTGAAAATGCAATGTCTTGCGCTTTGTATTCATTTCCTTTTTAGATAGACTCGCACACAAACAAAAGAATCTAAGTGCGTAACAAGGCTGTGGCCTCTTGCTAGCATTGGCTATTCCAAAATAAATTAGAATGACTCTTGCCACCAAGGAGCACACAATCTGTTCTTAAAAATATCTCCACAACAAATTCAGTAAGAGTTATAAGTGCTCTAATAATAATAACAAAATAGTATTCGCCACTAAGTTATAGGCTCAAAATAAGCTTCCTTTTCATAGGGATTATCTAATCATAAATTAATCACTATTCTCTTTAAAGGAATGAGGAAGGCTCCATTGATGATAGTTTTCTATTGCTGCTCTGGCAAACTCATGCTTATCCTAGTGTCTGAACACAACACACATGTATTATTTGACAGTTTTTTAGACAGAAGTCTAGCGCAGCTTTCCCTGTGCTGAAATCAAGGTTTTGGCAAAGCTGTATTCCTCTCTGGAGGTTCTAGGGTAACATGTGCTGCTTTGCTTGTCAGATTGTTGGCAGAATTCAGTTCTGTGTGGCTGTAGACCTGCCATCCTGATTCCCCTGCCAGCTATTGGCTAGAAGTCATTCTCTTTCTCTAGAGGTTGCCCACATTCTTGGCTCATGGCTTCTTCCTCCAGCTTTAAAGTCAGCTTGAGTTGGTTGAATCCTTCCTGTTTTGTGTCTCTTGAACATACTCATCTGCCTGTTCTACTTTCAGGAACTCACGTGATTAGATTGGGCCCATTTTAATAATCCATAATAATCTTCCTGTCTCAGAGTTCCTAACGGTAGTCTCATCTTCACAGTCCCAAAGGCAAGTAAAGTGACATGTTCAATGGTGATTAGAGTGCTGACATCTTTGGAAACTCTTATTCCACCTAAGATGTCTACAGCTTTAGCCATTGGAAAGATGAGAATGATTTCCCAAGCTAGAAAGTAAAAAGGACAGGGTTTGAATCTAATCACTATAACTTTCTCCAAGTCCATACTGTGTCGAGTGCAGACACAGAAATGAGACTTTAATGGAGAGGGATGCATGTATTCATGTAGTTTTAGTGACCATCATTTCTTTGCAGGATACATAATAGAAACTGGGCTGAATAGTACACTAAACTAGGAGCAGAGATTCATGCATGGGTATATAACTATTAGTCAAGTTTCTTTGTTTCCAAAAGTCTTGCTCCCATTAGTCCATGTGTGGGCAGTGGCCTCCCCGTATATGTGGGAATATTAGGTTTAAGTGTAGTAGAGATTATTTTAGCTAACTTCCATTAGCAATGCCTTGGAACCAAAGGAATTGTCCCTTGCTTTGTGTTGACTTGTGCCCTTGGCATGTGCTTGCTTCTCTGTGCCCTCAACCCTTCCCCTTATGCCTTTTGCTTGTTAAGAATCAGTTATGTTCTTTTCAAAACTGCTTTTACCACTTGTAGCTTTTACTCTCAACATGTTTTAATTAAATAAAAAATAAATCTGCTGAAATATATGTTGAAAGTAAAGGAAATTAGTGGTTCAATTTCAACGAAATTAAAGGCTTTGAAAGACTCCATAAAGAAGAGAAGCATTAAAATAGCTGTCAAACAAGGTGTTGACGAGGTAACTGTTAGACTGGGAAAATATTTAGACAGACTCTGCCCTCAGAATGATCCCCCAGATGTCTTTAATTTCTCATTCAATTTGAAATAACCCCAAACTCAGATTCTATAAACATGTTTTATGGGTCTGGAGTATAAGGAAATTACACAGAAAGACAATCGTTACATGACATTTACAGAAAGGATTCATCTCACTCTCCAGAAGTGAGGAATAAATACACATGTATTGTGAGTTTTAAGTTAAAAATATTGTTGCTATTTTTATGATTCAATTTTTAGTTTTCTCTTTTGTGTTGATATAGGCAACTCATGTGACATAAAAATACCACCTTTTAAAATACAATTATTCAGTGACTTTAAGTGTATTTGTAAATCACATTGCTATTAATTCTAGAACATTTTCAATAACTACAAAAGAAATCCCATGTATATTAGTAGTCACTCCTCATTCCCTCTCTTGAGATACTGACAACCGTTAATCTACTTTCTGTCCAATGGATTTATATATTCTGGGCATTTCATATAAATAGGATCATATAATATGTATCCTTTTGTGACTGGCTTCTTTCATATAGAATAATGTTTTCAAAGTTCATTCATGTTGTTGCATGAATCAATACTTCACTCCTTTTCTGTAGCTGAAAAAGATTCTACTTTATGAGTATACCAGCTTTTATTTATTCATTCATCAATAAATGGACATTTGAGATTTTCCACTTTTTTGACTATTATAAACAATATTACTTTGAATGTTTGTTTACAAGTTTTTGTGTGGACATACATTCTCAATTCTCTTGAATATTTACCTATAATTATTGAGTCACACGGCCACTCTGTGTTTAACTTCCTAAAGAAATACCAAACTATTTTCCAAAGTGGAAATGTACCATTTTATAGTCTCATCAGCAATATAACAGGATTCTAATTTCTCCATATACTTGCCAACACTTGTTATTTTTTGTCATTGTGGTTTTAGTTTGTCTAGCTTTTACATTCATTATTCTAAGTGGGATATTGATTTCTTCAACTGTTATTAAATTATCTCTCCTTTCAAATATGTGAGTTCTTTCTACATGTAAATTGGTCCCTGTTTGATTAATATATTTTTTAATTTAATGTATTTTCTAGATGGGTTAATATTTCCATCATTAGAAAATGATACTCTGTAACAACTTTTGTCCATTACTATAACCACTCCAGCTGTCTTATTATTGTTTTATAGTACATATTTTTTCATCCTTTTACTTTTAACCTAACTGTGACTTTGAATACAGAGTGTGTGTCTTGTAGAGAGATTATAGTTGATTAATGTTTTTTGCTGTTCTTCCAACTGGCAAGTTTTATTCATTTATCGTTCATGTAATTATGGATAGGGTAGATCACATCTGCCATGTTGCTTTTTGCTTTATGTGATTCTGAATCTTTAGTTCTCCATTACTGTATTCTTTTGTGTGAAGTAGATTTCTAGTGTACCATTGATAGTCCTTTGACATCTATTTTAATATTTTTGTGGGGTTTTTTTCCAGCAGTTTCTCTGAGGATTATATTTAACATTACCAACATTATTAAAGTTAAATTATAAAAATATAGTTGAGATGAATACCAAATTGATTTCAGTGCTACACAATAACTTTGCTTTACATAAACCTATTCCTTCCCCTCTGAAGGTGCTCTTATTTTCTTGCAAATTGCATCTGTATACAATGCATGCCCACCAACAGAGACTTAGAAACAGTACTCCATGCAATTGTCTTTCACATCAGAAATGAGAAAAAATATTTTTCAACTAGAAAATTACATTTCTCCTGATTCTGTTTACCTGTACGGTCACCATTTTCTGTGTTCTTTTTTCATTTCAATTCTTGTTACCCTCTAACCTCCTTCCCCTTTCAGTTAAAGACCTTCCTTTAGTATTTCTTGTAGAGAGTATCTGCTAGTGACATTTATAGTTTATTACTGTCCTTTTATAATCTGTTGAAGAAACTAGAACATCTAGACCTTATTTTTTTATGTACTCAGAGTATGATTCAGCATGTTCCTCTGTCCTCTGTATTTTCTTGAAAATATGGTACAAGATCTAAAGTTTCATCCAACGCATTTATCAAGAGACACAATCTGTTGAGTTGTTTCACCTTTGGTTACGTTAGCAGTCATTGATGCTCAATGATTCGAGTCATTCATTGATTTCTTTCTTTTTTTTTTGCAAAGCGGTGGCATTTAAATTCTGCCAGTTTTTTGTTTATTTTTATTAAATTATTAGGCAATTTTTTTTATAAAGAAATACTTTCCTCAAGTTACCCCTTGACTGCCTAGTGGTATAGTGTATATTGATAACATAATAGATAAGATAAATGCTTGACTCTTTTCCTTTCCTTCACATTTTTTAAAATGTCTTATCCTTCAAAGAAGACCAATTCATTTTTATTGTTTTATTGTTATTTGGTTATTTTATGCTTTTTATTGTTCTTTTCAACACTCTTTAAAAAAAGATACAAAGGTAAACAAAATTAGACGGCCTGCCTTCAAATTCCTCCCAGATTACTTCAGATTAAGCCACATAATATAACTACTAGAAAAGGCATCTCTATCTGTCTATCTGTATATATATTTTTGCCTGAAAACTTTGACTCTACTCATCACTGGAATCTAAAGACACTAAACAATTCCAGCAATCAATAGTGTTTCTATGTCCTAGACACGAATGGTGCCATCGAACTTAGAAGAGACTGCATAATAAGCAAAACATCATATTTATAAACACATTAGATCCAAATGTTTTAAATGTTTCGAAGAAGTAAAATATGGTACAACAACTAAGTTTAATAAAGAGCACCTCATGAAAACAGAATAATGATTCTGAGGAAGCAGTTTTTAAATTGGGTCTGGAAGAATGAGTAGCAGTCAGCCAAGCAGAGATGAGGGATCAAAATTTCAGGGCCAGAAAGCAACATGAGTGGAAAGAACTGAGGCGTGAAATAACTTGGCATAATTGGGGAAAAGACAGGAGGCTTCACCTCAGAATGCCAATTAACTTGACCTGGGAAACACCAGGTACAAATTGAAATGTAATAATAGCATTATTTCTTTCTGGTTTACAAAACATGTTTTAATGTACAAGTGTACTGTTAATACACAAGAGTAAGAAAAATACAGGACAGTAACAAAGTCTTAATGCAATAAGTTTTGATGAAGCTGTTGATCTGATAACAGATTTATAGCAAGTGCCCAAATCTCTTAAGCATAAAGTTCTATTTGCTTAACTATCAGAAAAACAAAGCTTTTTCTTGGATTCTTCTCAAATGTACCTATCCTTGATAGACATACACCAGTTCACATGTTAAAGGTAGGATCGCTTCTGTGTTTCCAGGATGGAATAAGGCGTTGTTTCCCCTATCTAATCCCTAATGTCTACTCCCCAGCCATCCATATTTTTAAGTAAATGATTGATATATAATGTACACAAAATTCTGACTATTCTGTAACAAAGTTCTGTAACAATTCTGATTATAGTTACATGAGTTTTGACAAACATATATACCATTTAATCATCATCACAAAAGTATAGAGCATCTATATTATCTCTGAATGTTATTTTATACCCTTTTAAAGTGATCCCCCTCAGCTACTGGCCCCAGGCAAGAACTGATATTCTGGTTGTTTCTATAGGTTGGTATGTCTTCATCTATATTTTGATAAAATCACATAATACATATGAACTTATGTGTATGCCTTCTTTTTACACCATCATGTTTTGTATATTGATCCATATTATTATATGTATCAGTAGGCTATTTTTTTGATAAATAATTTTGTATTGCATGGATACATTCAAATTTATCCATTTACTAGTTGAAGTATATGTGCAGTATTTCTGGTTTTGGTCTACTATGAATAAAGTTGTTATGAGCAATTATACGCAAGACTTGGGGTGAACATATGTTTTCATTTTATTGGGTAAATTCCTAGGGTAAAACTGCTGAAACATAGAGTAAGCATATGTGTAAGGGACTTCCAAACGCTTTTCCAAAGCAGTTATCCAATTTTGTCTCTCCAGAGGAAACACCGGAGTTTCCCAATGACTCTTCATCATTGCAAATAACCACTGTTCCAGTTTTTTTTTAATGTCAGCTCTCCTAGTAAGGTTTTATATTAATAAGCATTTTCTTGACAACTAGTGATACAGATAATTGTTTATGTGTTTGTAAGTCATTTACAAGTCTTCATTGTGTTAATGATTTGTTCACATATCTACAATATTTTAAAGTTAGACATTTTGCTTTGTTATTGAGTTGTCACAATTATTTACCTATCCTTGAACAAGCCCAGTATAATTTTTGTTTCATTGAAGCCTGTTAAAATTTCGATGACATCTAACTTTTTATTTTTTATTGTAATTATTCTGCACGTTAAAATTTCATATGTATAGGCTCCCCATTTCTTAGATATGTCAACACACCATGCCCTCCACCAAGTGATTTCCTCATTGTCCAGTGAACTCCACCACCATTTGCCCCCGCCTACCTCCTTCTCTGTTGGTCACCTCAGTTCTGATGCAAATGTTTCAGGGTTGGTTATGTCTCATCTCTTCCTTTATCTATTCACATTCCACCTATAAGTGAGGTCATCTGGTATCTATCTTTCTTCTTTCGACTTATTTCATTTAGTATAATCCCCTCTAGTTCCATCCATGTTGATTCAAATGACAGGGTTTCATCTCTTCTCAGGGTTGTGTAGTATTCCATTGTATATGTACCACGATTTCTTGATCCGTTCATATGATGTTAGGCACTTAGTTTCAAGTTCTTAGCTATTGAGAATAGGGCCACAATAAACATGGGGATGCATCTCTGCGGATGGGTGCTGTTGTATCTTTTGGGGAGATGCCCAGAAGTGGAATGATGGGATCATATGGGATTTCCATCTTCAGTTTTTTGAGAAATCTCCAAACTGTTCTCCATAGGGATTGTACCCATTCGCACTCCCACCAACAGTGCAAAAGTGTTCCCTTTTCTCCACATCCTCACCAGCGTTTGTTGTTTCCAGACTTTTGGATAATAACCTGTCTTTCAAGTGTAAGGTGATAACTCATTGTTTTAATTTGCATTTCCCTGATAGCCAGCCAGTAGGAACATAGTTTCATGTGCTTGTTGGCCATCTGTATATCCTCTTCAGAAAAGTGTCTCTCCATTTCCTCCTACCATTTTTTGATTGGTTTCCCTGTTGAGCTTTATGAGTTCTTTGTATATTTTAGATAAGTTTTTGTTGTAAATGTTGAATGCAAATATCTCTTCCAGTTAGGCTTCCTCTTGGTTTTGTTGATTTTTTGTTGTTGTTGTTGTTGTTGTTGTGAAGAAGCTCCTTAGTTTGATGTAGTCCCAATTGTTTGTTTCTTTTTGTTTCCTTTGATGGTAGATTTGAGTCCCCAAAGGCATCTCTATGACTGATGTCATGTAAAGTCTTTCTTACGTTGTCTTCTAAGAGCTTTATGGTTCCTGGTCTTATGTCCAAATCTCGAATCAATTTTGAGTTAATTTTTGTGACCAGTGTTAGAGAGTGGTCTAGTTTTATCCTTTTGCATGTGGCTGTCCAGTTTTCCCAACATCATTTCCCTTTTTCCATCAAATACTTTTGACTCCTTTGTTATAAATTAACTGACTATATGTGAGTGGGTCAGTTTTTGGTGATTCAGTTCTATTCCACTGATGTGTGACTCTGTTAATATTCTAGTACCATACTGTTTTGATCACTATTGCTTTGTAGTATAGTTCAAAGTCTGGAAGCATAATCCCTCCAGATTCGTTTTTTTTCTAATGATTGCTTTGACTATTCAGGGTCTTTTGTTGTTCCATACAAATTTTAAGATTTTTTTTTGTTCTATTTCCTGAAAATAAGCCCATGAGATTTTAATGGGGATTGCATTAAACCTATATATTGCTTTGGGTAAGATGACCACATTAATGATATTGAATCTTCCCAGCCTATGAGCAGAGGATGTCTTTCTATTTCTTTGTGTCCTCTTCTATTTCTTTTAAGAAGGACTTGTAGTTTTCTTTGTATGGATCTTTTATTTTGTTATGTATATGCCTGCATATTTCATTTGTTTAACTTCTATTTTAAATGGTGTGATTTTCATGATTTTAATTTCTTCTGCTGTGTTGTTTGCATATAAAAATGCAACAGATTTTTGTGCGTTGATCTTGTGGCCTGCCACCTTAGTGTATTCATTGATGAGTTCTACAAGTTTTTGATAGAGTTTTGGGGGTTTTCAATATAGATAATCATGTCGTCTGCAAATAATGAGTTTTACTTCCTCCTTTCCAATTTGGATTCCTTTTATTTCCTTTTCTTACCTAATTGTTCGGGCTAAGACCTCCAGTACACTATTAAATAGCAATGTAAGAGTGGACAAACTTGCCTTGTTTCTGACCTAAGAGGAAATGCTTTCCATTTTTCACCATTGACTATGATGTTGGCTGTGGGTTTTTCATATATGGCCTTTATTATGTTGAGGTATGAACCTTCTATCCCCATTTTATGGAGAGTTTTTATCATAAAATGGATTTTTCATCTTGTCAAAAGCTTTCTCTGCATCTATTGATATGATCATGTGGCTTTTCTCTTTGCTCTTGTTCACATGGTGTATGACATTAATAGATTTATGTATGTTGAACAGCCCTTGCATCCCTGAGATGAATCCCACTTTGTCATGATGGATGATCTTTTTGAAGCATTGTTGAGTTCAGCTTGCTAATGTTTTGTTGAGAATTTGTGCATCTATGTTCATTAGAGATGTTGGTCTGTAATTTTCTTTCCTGGTGACATCTCTGTCAGCTTTTGGTATCAGTATAATGTTAGTCTTATAAAAAGTATTTGAGAGAGTTCCTTGTTCTTCAATATTTTGGAAGAACTTGAGAAGAATGTGTTAATTCTCTGAAGGTTTGGTAGAAATCATTGGAGAAGCCATCTGGTCCTGGGCTTTTATTTTTGGGGAGGCCCTTGATTACTTCGATTTCTTTGCTTGTGATTGTTCTGTTCAAGTAGTCCAATTCTTCTGGGTGTAGTCTTTGTATACTATACTTTTCCAGAAATATGTCCTTGTCCTCAACGTTGTCCATTTTGGTGGCGTAGAGCTGTTCATAGTAGTCCCTTTTGATGTTTTGAATTTCTCAGGTATCTATTGTAACTTCTCCCTGTTCATTTATGGTTCTAGTTATGAACGTTTTCTTTTTGAGTCTAGCTAATGACTTGTCAATCTTATTTTTTCAAACAACCAACTTTTGGTTTTATTGATCTTCCAGATTATCTTTTTGTTTTCTATTTCATTTATTTCTGCTCAGATTTTGTTTATTTCCTTTCTTTTGCTGACTTTTTGCCTTTAATTATTGTTTTTTCTCTAGTTGTTTTAAATGTAGAGTTCAGTTGTTTATTTGTGATTTTTCTTGTTTCTTGAGATAGGCCTGGATTGCTATGAACTTTCCCCTTAGTACTACTTTTGCTGCATCCCATAGATACTGGTTAGCTCGTGTCCTCATTCTCATTTGTCTCTAAGTATTTTTTAAGTTCCTCTTTGATTTCCTCCTTTTCCCAAGAGTCCTTCAGGAGCATATTGTTGAGTTTCCAATTAGTTTGGGGTCTTCCAGCTTTCTTTTTGTGGTTGATTTCCAGTTTTAGGCTATTGTGGTCAGACGAGATGCTTGGTATGACTTCACTGTTAGTAAATTTGTTGAGAGATGTTTTGTGTCTCAGCATATGATCTATCCTTGAGAATGTTCCACGAGTGCTTGAGAAAAAAGTGAAAGCTGTAGTCATTGAGTGAGGTGATCAGTGTAAGTCTGTTAGACCTATCTGTTCCAGATGATCATTTAAAGTGATTGTTTCCCTGTTAATTTTTTGCCTGGTTGATCTGTCCATTGTTGTAAGTGGGGTGTTGAAGTCACCCACTGTTATGTTGCTGTCAATGTCTCTCTTCAGGTCTAATAATACTTGCTTGATATATTTTGATGCTCCTTCGTTTGGTGTACATGTTAGTAAGCAATATGTCTTCCTGCTGAATTGATCCTTTAATCATTATATAGTGTTCATCTCTGTCTTTTGTTATGCTTGTCAGATGGAAGCCTGTTTTATCTGTTGTGAGTATAGCTGTTCCTGTCTTTTGTGGTTGCCGTTTGACTGTCGGATTGTCTTCCAGCCATTGACTTTCAGCCTTTATCGTTTGGAAGAAGGTGGATTTCTTGATTGCTGCAGAAGGTTGGGTTAAGCTTTTTAATTCATTTAGCCACTCTGTGTTGATTGACTGGTGAGTTCAATCTATTAACGTTTAGAGCGATTACTGACATATAGCTGGTTAGTGTCATTTTATAATTGGTCTTTTGTATATTGCTCCAGATGATGACTTTATGTCCATCCAACCTTAAAAGAGAAAGAGAACAGTTATGTTTTGATTGATTTTACCTTTTGTTTTCTTCTTTGCTTTCTCCCGGGGGTGTATTTTGAGGTTACCCTGAAGTTGGTATGCACAGTTCTTGTTTACTACCTAATTTTATTTGAAAGCATATTAGTCTTCCACTCATTCTAAGTATCCATATTTCTGTTCTCTTCTTTCCCCACTTTTAATATTTGCTCTTATGGTTTACCCTTTATAGAGCATCCTTTAATATCTTTTGCAAAGCTGTTTTTGTGGTAATGTAGTCCTTTAACTTTCACTTGTCAGAAAAGGTTTTTATCATTCCTTCAGTTCTGAATGATAATCTTGTCAGATACAGTGTCCTAGGTTGAAACTTCTTTTCTTTCAGTACTTTGAAAATATTATTTCATTCCCTTCTGGCCTGTAGAGTTAAATTTGAGAAGTCCGTTGACAATCTTATGCGGGCTCCTCTGTGTGTGACATGTTTTTCTCTGGCTGCTTTTAATAGTCTTTATCTTGTATTTTTGATATTTTTATGATAATGTGTCCAGTGTATTTTTGTTTGGGTTTCTTTTATTAGGAACTCTTTGAGTTTCCTGCATCTGGAGGCTTGTTTCATTCTTCAGATTGGGGACGTTCTCATCTATTATTTCTTCGGATAAGATTTTTACTCCCTTTTCTTTCTTCCTCTGGGACCCCTACGATGTGAATGTTGGTCCTTTTGATGTTATTTATCCCAGAGGTCTCGAATGCTGTCTTTGATTCTTTGAATTTTTTTTTTTTATCTTTTTGCTGGTTTGCATGATTGAGTTCTTCTGTCCTGTCTTCCTGATCACTGATTCTATTGGAAGCTTCATCCATCCTATTGTTGAGCCCCTCTATTGTGTTTTTTAATTCAGACATCCTGTCCCTTACCTGTTTGATATCTTGTTTTAATTCTTGTCTTTGCTTCCTGACATTCTTGTTTACCGCTTCTATTGATTTCTGGATTCCCATAAGTATGTTAATCACTGTTACCCTAAATTCATCTTCAGGTAGCTTACATGTGTCTGTTGTATTCAGATTTTCCCCTGGGTTTTGATAGGATCCATCATTTCATGTATATTTCTCTGTGCCTCTGCTCTATTCGGCATTCTGTTTATATTTCTGAGGGTTCGTTTTTTTCTGGCATTGAATAGATTTGACTTACCTGGGATTGGCCATCAGGCTGCAGTTTCTCTTCTACCCACAGGTGGCACTAGCGGGCAGCACTGAGGTTTGGGATTGCCTTCTCACTGTAACCCAGGGGTGGGGTATCCCATGGGCGGGGTTTCCGGTAGGCAGATAGGCAGTGGGTGGGATTTCCGCTGGGTGGACCCCAGGCTCTGACCTGAAATGGTTAATAGGAGGGTTTTGATTTGGCCAATTTCCTCTTATGGCTGCTCCCAGAGCAATTTCACCACGTGGGCTCCAGCTCAGTGCCCGGTGCGCTGGCTCTCCTTTCACCCGCCTCCCAAGTCGGCCTTCCGTGGCTCCGTGTCTCAGCCCCACTGGGCCCATCTCTTTCTGCCTCTGGAACTGGTCCTGAAATTCCTAGCCTCCGCCACACCATATGTCCGGAGACCACCGAGCTCTGTCTCAAATCCAAATCTGCCACTTAGCTCAGAACCATGCTGGGTGTCTTCACTGTCCTCACAAGTCTTCAGCTGTTCTGTCTCCAGCTGAAATGCCAGTGGTTTCTTGGTGTTTGTCTCAGGAAAATAGGTCATTTTTTGGTTTTTTTTCTGTGTCTGTGGGGAGCAACCCGAGAGTGCATCCTAGCGAGTCACTGTAAGTCGATCCTAATTTTTAATTTATTTAATCATTCAACCATTATACTTAATGATGTGTGCTTTTGCTCTATGTAAGAATTCATTGTGTTTATAAATGCTATGAAGATACTGTTTTCTGCTACAAGTTCCATAATTTTACTTTTTAAGTACTCAACTTTGTCCAGTTTTATTTTACTCTGTACATATCAAGTAAAGGGCACATTTCTTTTAAAAAATATAGATATCCAATGGTTCTAACATTGTTGAAGAAAATCTTTCCTCTATTAAATTATATAAAAAATTTGTTTTCATTATATACATTAATCTATTTATAGACACTTTTCTATTCTGCTTTTCTATCTTATAGCAATATTGTACCATCTTAATTAGTAATGTTTCATAGTAAATCTTGAAATTAGGTTATTTGAATCCTCTGATATATTTTTAATTCTCAAAATTTTTGTTTTTGAGATATTTTGAATATCCATATAAATGTTAGAAATAACACATCATCTCTATTAAAAATTCTCTTGGGTCTTTGCATGGAATTATTGAATGCAGGATCATTCCAGTGAACTCTGAGGTCTTAACAAAACTGAGTCTTCTGCTTTACAAGAACATTCTGTCTCTCCATTTCCATCTCCTTTGATTCCTTTATGAAGTTTTGTTTTTCTAGTTTGCAAAATACATATTAAAAAAAATTAATTTAGTCCTAATTATCTTGTGTTTTTGCTATTATAATGAATTATATTATTCTTATGTTACATACATACACATATTTCTTGCATTCTATTATCTCATTACTTCACATGTTGGTCATGGAAGCTCTTTAAATGACTCTTTTAGGCTTTTCTCTGCTACCATGTCTTCATTTCTGTCTTACTTTCTATTAATAAAAACCATGACCACTTTTTAAATGAAATTTTGGGGATAATTAAAAGTCCTTTAAGAGGAAGCAAGCAACAGATAGACAATAACCTAGAGAGCTATTCCTACCCTCCATTCTCTATGATCTGTTACTTTCTCTTGCCCTATTACATTGGCTACGACTTTTAGCACAATTTTGAAAAGAAATTGTGAAAGAAATTCTTGCCTTTTGTCTTTAGGAAAATGTATTCAGAATTTCACTGCTATATATGTTATTTATAGATTTTCTCATGGCTGCCATTTGAAAACTTGAGGAAATTCTCTTTTATTCCTAGTTCGCTGAGATTTTTATAGTGTTAAGAGAGTTAAGATTCCTGAGATAAAGTCTTGTTGTCTTGATATATTATAGTTCTATGTATTCTACATTTTCTTTTCTAAAATTCTGTTTAGAAATTTCATTTCTATGTATATGAAGGATATTGATCTGTTAGTGTAATATGTTTTAATGTTGTAGTATGATGCTGGCATCATACAATGTGTTTTTAAGTAGAAGAGAAAAATACTGAACAAAAATAGTTATAAATAGACCAGAGTTTAATGTAGGATAAATTCAGTATGAAAGGCTATTGGATGTGGGAATGAAAAGCACAAAATTTATTTTAGTTGTACAAGCCAAACAGGTTTTTTCATTTAGAGAAAGGAAAAATATTTAATGGTAGAAATAATACAAACACAGATACATATTGATTATAGTTAGGAATATGTATGTTTAATTGAAACAGGAATTACAAATAATACTGAAAGTATCAATGTAATTACTCTAAAGTGATGTAATCAGACAGCTTTCTAAATAGAAGAATTTCTGAGCATGTGACCTAGAGTACACAAGCTTTGCGATAATTCTCTTAATTTAATACCCTCAGTACCTTTACCTCAGTTTGAAAGATGAAAATGACTTACTTGTACACATGTTTGTATCAAGTCAGGGGTTTATTATCTGGGCAGTCTTACCCACTGTTGTCTATCTTCTTTCCTCATGATGAGACCCTGGGATGGTTTGCCTTGAAGAGCTTATCATGATATTTCTCTTAAAAACAGGCTATCTGAAAAATTCAGTGTTTATATTGACAATAATTCCTGGAGTTTTGTTGTTTTCTGGAAAAATGTTTACAGATATTTCAGAAGTATCATATATTATCAAATGAAAGGCTATTTTGGCTATTATTCTGTTAATTCTAAAAATGACCAAGTTTTGTTTATAGCGATTATTTTCAAACTTTACCTCACATTGAGAATTTTCCACAAGTCATTTTGAATACCCTCCTTCCCTACCTTCTCTCCTCTTCCCCTTCCCTTCCCTCTCTCAGACGGAAAATTTGGTCTCCTCTATAAAGCCTCACCTAATTTACCCAATGACATTTTTTAAATTTATATTTGATAAATTTTTTCTTAAAATATCATGTCACTTTCTAATCCTCCATCATGGGTTTTTCCATTTCTTTACTGAATTTCTTCCTTTGACTGGGAAATGCATTTCATACCACACCTGGATTCTTGATTTGATTCAGAGCCTAAATGTCACTGTGTGTAAAAGAGAAACAGATCTCTCTTTCAAGGCAAATGGATTGTATTTTTCTGATTCTTTGAGTCTATTAAAATAGCTATTTAGGCTCATTACATTATTATGTGATTTACATGACAATTATTAAAAAAAGAGCAAAGTGTAAAAGTCTTCTCTTACACTCCTACTTCCACTGGTCAGAGAGAGCATTTAGTACATGTGAGTTAAAATCAGTCACATCAATAATTTATTTCAGCATTATAATCACGACCATGTATAATTACACCATGTTTTCTCCTCTGATGTTCCTGTCAGATTTGTCCCATGCTCTTCTGTTTTCATGGACAAAATGAAGCTATTCTGATTTGCATTCAATGAGTTTGTTTTTCATGATTGAATACTAGGTACATTTTCGTTTGTTTTCTCCCTGGGGACTTGACTATTTCCAATCTTAGTATTTTATCTATTTTTTTTTTCCCAACTAGTTTTAGAAACTTGATTATCAATCACAGTGTTAAGTGTGTCTGCGTATCTTAATTCAGGAAATATTGTTCTTTTTATCCTGACTTTTATGATGTCTCTTTTCCTACCTTAAAAACAATTCCAATACTCAGCTGATTACATAGGGACTGTCTTGCATATAGTTCCTAATCAAGGTCTGTTGCCTGTTCTGCTTGGTTAGTTCTTACCCTTAATATGAAATCAAAACTTGTTTCCTCCTAACTGGTTGTTAAATATTTTGAATATCACCCTGACTGGAGTGGGTTGTTTTTTATTTCCTTCTTTCCTTCCTTTTTCCTACATGTTTCTTTCCTTCCCTCCCCCCTCCTTTCTTCCTCTCTCTTTTTCAAGAATATTTTCTAAAGGTGCACCCTGGTGGGGTAGCAGTTAGGTCTCTCAAGGTTTTCCGTCCACATAAATGCAAGCTATCCATGTTCGCATCCCAGGGCTGGGGCAGCAATCAGTGTGAACTACACAAAAAAAAACATAAAATGTGTCTTTCTCCTCTCTTCCTGCCTACCTACTTGCCTTTATTACTGCCTGCATCTTTCCTTGAAAAAAAGCCTGAAAAGAGTATTTTCTTAGAATATTCAATTGTAGTCTAAACAATTTTACTTATGTTCCTATTTTGCTGTTTATAGTAAATATTACATGAGGGTTTAATAATGTTTGCTGGAGCTGAGTCCCTTTCTTCTTTGTTTTCTAGACCAAAGCTTTTCCCTGACATTGTCTTTAGACAGAGGTGTGATAGAGGTATGCGATCAGAGCATTCTAGTGCGGTGTGACCCAGATTTACAAATCCCATAAAACCCCATAAATCTTGACCACCATCATCCTGTTAATATAAAGAACTTAGGAAATGTCCCAGTATCCCAGCATCAGCACAAACCTTGCTGGGATCTATTCTTGTCCTGGGTGACATCTTTAAATGTGTCATCTTCACTGTGTTTTCTTTCAAAATCCTAATTTACAAATTCTTGAGTATGTTAAGAAACAAGTAATACGTAAATCTCCACTTGTAAATGGACGCATTGCTCTAAAGTTCTCTGATATTCGAGTCTATCTTTCTTCTCACGTCCATTACACTTTCTTGTAACCACCTATTAAAATCTTCCCACTATTCTGAGATTCTCTTTTTACGGAGTTACGAGACTTCCCTTCAGTGACTTCCTGGGTTCTGGCCCCTGAATGGAAGAAAGGTTGATCCAGTCTGATGTTAGAGGCAGCTTTTCGTTTTCTGTTAGATCTCAATTGTGTTGGCATGATGTCTCTTTTCTTCAACTGTGGGATTTGCCCCACATTTAGAATAAATTTTATGTGCATAGAGATTCAACTGCATCTTTTTTCTCTCTCCAATCTGTCTCTCTTGATTTTGAAGAGATGCAGTTTCTCCTAGGATATGTCCTTCTTCATGTAGTTTATTCTACTTGTCCTCTTAAACATGGTTTGTATTTTCTTTTCAAATGTCTACTTGTACTTTTATGAAGGTGAGATTAAATTCTGTGATTTACTAAGCAACCCACAGCCTTCCATGCCTTCCTGAGGAAGCCTAGCTAGAAATCCTTTAGTTTTTAATAATAATTTCATCAACTTTCAGTCCCACTTTTAAAATCACTTTAATATATATTTGATAGAGGACCTCATATATCTTTATGTTTCATTAAAAATGTCCTTTTACGGGAAAAGCGTTCCTTATATGGAGACTAGGTTTCCAGATCTAAGAGCTATGTTCAGAGGCCATGAAGACGGTATCGGGTGAGGAACAGAGAGACGGTTACAGACAAGTCACATGAATATGAGGTTGGTCTTTTCATAGACCTGTTTCAATGTAGAAAGGTTAGCCTGCAGGAAGAAGACATATTTCTGGTGACATAAAGCTGTGTCCTAAGACCTAGCATTAGCAATTTCTGGCAGACTTTGCTTAAAAAAACATGAGAAGCGACAAACATTGTTTCATCCCTCTGTGCAAATGCAAAGCTCAAATTGTCAGCTGGATTCCCTGGGAACATGCCTTACCTCCTGGAAAGGGTTACTCACAATTAGCAAAGGCACAAGGCAGCTCTGAGGCCTGCTCCCTGTCCCTCTGTGGACGCATCTGCACCTGACAGCGACCCCTCGCCAAGTGTTAAGGACTAGAGGTATATAGGTATATAGAAGAACAGGGAAATAGTCAAATCTGGAGGCCTGTCAATTTATACTTTTTGATTTTCTTGTAATCCCATTCTAGCAATATGTGTGCCTTGAATTATTCAGTCCAGCAGAAGTCCATCAGTTACAGTCTTCCTGCAATAAGCAGCCTGAAAAGAGTACTGACTATGCAGGAGAAATATAATGTACACCATGTATGTAAACTAAAGAAACTGAACACACATAAGAAAAGTGAAAGAAGTCGCTGAGATGAATTTTCAAGATGTATTTATCCAAATAAATTCAAAATGATATTGGCGTATCACGTCATCAATATAAAATTAGTAATGAAGGAATTTAATATATTCTGTGCTATCCTTAAAATTCCATATGTGGTTTACACATAGGCTACCTCTTACATGAATTAGCAGCATTTCAAGAGCTTAGTATTTGTGGTTTGTAGCTGCCTTTATTGGACTCTACAATCTTAGTGACATTTTGCCACTAGCACGATTGTCTCTTAAATACATCAGTTTCATTATTACTAAAATGTCCCCTGAGTAAGGGCAGGTGCTCTTTTCCAGAGTTGCTGGCAAGAGTGATATCTGATGAGTCTAGTAATTCGGGCTGTCTAATCTCAGATGACTGTATCCTCTCTCTAAATTGATTGCCAGCTTGGCCAGTCTCCTAAGAGAGAGCTCCCTCTAGTGTCTCCACTTGGGTGAGCACATCTTTTTCAGCAGAACCTAAGGCTTCTCAACATGCAATTGCAGCACTTCTTCCCGCCTGGGCCTGGCCCATCATGGAAGAACCTGATTCCCAAACAGCTTCACTTAGGGGAATCCACTCAGTACACTTCGTGACCATGTTGCATATTTGATGGATAATCCCTGTACAGCAGGGAAGTCCTTGAAGGTGCTGGTGGGGGTTATATTCTTAGCTCCAAACACAGTGAAGCAATCTGAGCATCAATGAAATGAATGTCTTTGGAAGCCTCAGCTCAGGTGTCCTCTAGAGAACACCATTCCACGTACCAGCAGCTCCACTGAGCTGCATCTTCGAAGTGAATGTGTGTCTCTGACGTGTGTCACCCAGGTCATGATGGGTTGGGTGTTGCTGGTTGCAGAATTGTCTGAAGTTGTCTTATGGTCAGAGCAAGTTCTGCCCATGCCCAAAAACAAGCTTACAATTATATTTCTAAAGGGCTGTGCTGGACAGCTGCCTTAGACCACTTTCAAGTCCAAAATCCCTGCCGTCTCCACCGAGTAACGATATTGATTTCTGCCAAAGTCTCCAGTCTGTGTGTGTTCCAGGGGCTGACAGTTCTGCCGTCATTTGCACCCTGCAGTCATATGGCTTAGGAGGCACCGCCTGATTGACAGCCCTTTATAAATCTTTTATGTGCTTGTTTCCGTCAGGGCACAATTCCATCGCAGTTTGCTTTCTGGTGACTTTGTGAATAGGACTAACAGTCTTCCCAAAGGGGAGATGTGATTTTGCCATAACTCAAACCGTTGCGCCAATCCCCAGACTTGAGTGCCGGGGTCAAGAGCAGACCGTAAATTATTTCTCGCACAGTGAGGGAAGCCCTGATGGTTCGACTTTACATCGCTTCCCACATTTTCTGAGTCTC
Source organism: Solenodon paradoxus (assembly GCA_004363575.1). Classification (NCBI taxonomy): domain Eukaryota; kingdom Metazoa; phylum Chordata; class Mammalia; order Eulipotyphla; family Solenodontidae; genus Solenodon; species Solenodon paradoxus. The sequence goes on from RJWH01000927.1 coordinate 299,937, forward strand.
CCGCAGGTCTTGGATTTTAATGGGGCTTCTCTGTCCTGATCTATCGGTAGACAAATGATCGCAGTCTCTAATTTTGCTGCTTTCCCTGAGCAGGTGATGCGCCGTCGGAGTTACCGCCTTAGCCGTAGTTGTTCAGACTCGGTGCATCCTCACTGGAGGGCGAGTCTGCCGGTGAATTTAAACGTCCCGTGTAACCACAAACTGTTCCTGACTGGCTTCTGAAACAAGAATAGAGAAGAAAGCATAAACTATCTACGACACCCTGGTCGTCTTTAGTCCATTGTCCTGTGCAGCTGTTTCTCAGTCCTATCTACTGCACACCTGAGACGCGTGGTAGACCTACCTCGATGCATTCCCAGTAGTGCCTTCTCAGTATCTGAAAACCATCTGCTTGGCTTTCCGATTTGAAAGGGCTATTAAAAAGAATCAACGGAGATCAATATCCCGACTTGAACCACTAATGCCAGCCAAAGCAATCATCTCCTCTTGCACTCTTGGAATTCTAGATTGCTTAATCTTTTCTACAGAGCAGGATGTGGGATTTGCAAAGGTCCTTGCTTCGCATTTCAGCTGAAACCAGGTGGAAGGTGGCTGTGGATTTCACGCCATCTAGGAACAGAGAGGCATCGTCTCCATCCATGGACAGGGCAGCCATTTCAGTCAAGGAGACACAACCAGACAACACTGTTATTGAGTTAGGGTTCAGCCTTTATTCTGGTCTCCTCTGTCAGCATCTCGTTCCCTGCCGTGTTTCACCGTTGGATTCCCTCAGGCACACTCCTGCCTCCATGTCGTTACAATGTCATAACGATACACTGGGTACCAAGGTCTACTTTTTCCAAATACTTCCCTGCAGTCCAGAGGTCACTCGCCCCCACCAGTCCCTAGTTCCTCAGTCCCCCTCCGAGTGTTAGATGGATAGATCCCAAACCTTTAGGGAATTAAAATTTTTTAATGTTTTTAACCAAGGGATCAAATTCAGCCCCTCTTTAAATATCCTTCATTCTAAATCTTGAGCTAGAACATTGGATTCATGCGTTCCTACATCAGGTGATCTGCGGTGAATTTAAAGGAGCTTCTGAAGGCTGTAGGTCATAGTCAGAGATGAAGTTAATTTTTCGCCTCTTAAGCTACGATTATGCCACCAATACCCAATTAAATCAGGATTCTTTTCTTCCTTTCTCATCCTGCTGCTCAAAAGCAATGAAATTGTTCAAATCTTCCTTTTTTTAATAAGTCATTCTCACCTTGTAGGTAACATGAACATTTTTGCCACCATTTTTGCCTCCATATTTGCCACCTGGCTAATAACTGAGTTTCTGGTCTCTCTTGAGTGTTTTCTTGACCCCTAGATCACAATGGAACAGAAGAAACTCCAATCTGGGGGGCACTCCACATCACAACATCTATTATGGTTAGGTCAGCAATATCAAATTAGATGTCCCCTTGATTGTGTGATGTCTTCTGGAATATGCCCGCCGACAAACTGTCAACAGGTGTGGTGTGCTCTATGCCAATTATATCTCAATATAGCTATATAAAATGGGTCCATTGCTCCAGCGATCATTTAATCTAAAATATCCTTCAGTCTTATCATTCCTACTGCTTCAGAAAGGCCATTCCAACTTACCAGGCTTATGCATAATTATCAGTAGATGCAATCTATCCAAAAAATACAAAAACACTCATTAGCATAGATTTATGCACCCCCATGTTACTGCAGCCCTATTCACAATAGCTAAGAACTGGAAATGACCTAAGTGCCCAACATCAGATGAATGGATAAAGAAGATGTGGTACATACACACAATGTAATACTGCACAGCCCTTAGAAGAGATGAAACCCTGTCATTTGAATCAACATGGATGGCTCTGGAGGGAATGATGCTGAGTGAAACAAGTCAAAAGAAGAAAGATAGAGACCAGATGACCTCACTCACAGGTAGAATGTGAATAGACAAAACAAAGGAACAGATGAAGCATAACCAACCCTGAAACATTTGCAACCAAACTGAGGTGACCAACAGGGAATGGGGCGGGCGGGGCGGGGCGGGGGCACATGGTGGTGGAGTCCACTGGACAATAGGGAAGAACACTTGGTGATTCGATGGAGGGTATAGTAGGTTGAAATATAACCAAGAAATGGGGAACCTATACATAGGAAATTATTTTAATGTGTAGAATAATTACTACCATAAAGAATTAATTTTTAAAAATCAATAGAGACAAGACAGCAGCCACAGCATACACAGCATCTGGGAACCTTCAAACCTACAGACCCAGCTTCAAGAGTGTCCTTTCCCATGCCAGGACCTATTTTGGCTTTGGAGTTTGTCAATAATTGACTGCCCATGTGACAATTTAGCTGGAGACTCTGCTGGGTTCTGGAGTCTCACTAGAGACATGGCACTGTCTATAACTTTCGTGCTCCAGCCTGTAATTTGCAGGATAATTTAATAGAACCAATCCAGATGGATTCGAATATAATGCTAAAATCATTTCTAAATCAGTAATCAGTACATAGCAAACCCTTTCAGGATGCTCATTTATCTTTAAGCTCATATATTTGATCAGTCGATATTTTGCAAAGAATTCTGGTCAGGGTCAAACTTCTTTAGGGATCCCTGAGGAGGAGGAATAAATTATAGGCCCATGGTTACCCTTTCACAGAATAGCTGAAAGGCCATTATGTGGAAAGATTCTCCCTGAAATCTAATTCTTGCCTCATCCAGGTCAATTTAGGCAGACTGGACTGCCAGTATCCTCCTCTAATAGTGCCAAACAGATAAAAGCTTGTAGTTTTGAGTAAGATCCAGACTGAGCTTGCTGCCTCTGTAGAAACAGATGTTATTATGTGTGAAAATAGCCACTTACCCATGGACAAAGCTTCCATCAACTGCTGGTGGACACGGAAATCTTTAACGATTTTTCCCTACATTGATGCTATAGTGGGTAAATTCTGAGGTGACTTCCAATGACCCCTGCCTCCAGGTACAAGCCTTTTGTGTAGTCCTTTCCCTCAAAATGTGTTTCTAATAGGCTATGGCAACAAAAAATTGTTATCAGTTCCATGATTTGGTTAATTGCAATATGATTTCCATGTAAGTAGCAGACACTTTTTGCTTTGATGAAGCACATTGTGATGTGGGGAGAACCAGTTGGCAAGGACAACCTCTACCTAGAAATTAGTTAAAAACAGAGGCCCTTAACCCAACAGCCCAAAGGGAACTTAATCTTCCCAGTGAGCACATACGTGAATTCCAAAGTTGTTCTTTCCCAGCCAAGACTTTAGATGAGGCCATGACCTGGACTGACCACTGGATTGCCAGGTTTGTGAGGAATCTGAAAGTTGGGGAACCCATTGAGATATGCCCTCAAAAACTGTCAGCTAGTGAATGTATGTTGGTTTAGCCACTTAATGTGTGGCAAGTTGTTTTATAGCAATAAATAATGAAGAAAGACACAAAGTAAAACTCTAAGGGCAGAGTATATGCATTCTGCTTTCTCTCTTCTCATTTTTATGGTTATTTTCCATTCAACTTTGAAGATGAACGCATCCACTGAGCAGATCAAGATTTGAGGCAAAGAGTTTGACAGAGGTATGGAAAATAAAACTGCTTCCTCAATCAAGAAGGAAGTAGTCGAAAGAAGGGAGATTAGGCAAGAACACAGACTCAAGACTATCACTGAATTTGGCCCTCAATGACAAGATCATTTAATAGGCTCTTGATCTTCCCATTAGATTAAACCTTCCTATGAATGACATGCTTTTCCCAAGAATGACTTTAGGCAGGGAGGAGATGGTAGGACTAAAATGGAAAAGGATGTTTTACAATGGTGTTAAGTATGTGAAAAAATTAGAGAGGAGGTGTAATTCTGGATATAAGTGCAATTTCAACCGAATCCTAATAGAAAGTTATGCTCATTGGAAGGATTTGAAGTTTATATTTAAAAGCATATATTCCATAGACTTGGCAATTGAAAAATAACAGATGTCACATGGGGTCAAGAAGTGATCAAAGCAGGTCAAAAAGAGTCTACTTGTTCCAGAAGGTAAGGAAAGAATCATACCAAAAGTGATTTAGGAAAACACAAATTTATTTATATGTCTATATCTACCTGTCCATATCTATATATATTCTATATTTAGAGATTATTTCTAAATATCAAGATATATGTCTACATAGATATAGACATATATCTCCAGGAAACCAGGATAGCTGGGAAAAACGTGACTATATTTTGTTGTACTGGATACATCTATATATATTTTTTTTATCAATTCTACAAGGCATAAGACAATAGCAGTCTCCTAGAAAATGAACAAACAAATTACTCAAAAAAATCAATATTTCAATTTATTGTCTTCATTATTAAGTATCTAAAAGATAGATAGAAAACTAGACCACTAAATTTCCCTCCTAACACTAGACTTTTTTTACATTTAATCTTTATGAAATTCCCCGAGTTTTTAAAATTTGAAGTATTAAAATCTGGCATTAATTATAGTTCTTAAATATGGATTTTTTAAGCTATACTTTGTGGAATTTGTGGAAGAATGTCGTTAGCCTGTAAATCTGATTTCCCTTCTTTTTGCTATTTCCCATACTGGATGGACACTGGTGACACAAGTTCAGAAGACGGTAGGAATATAAGTCAATTTATATCGAGGCTAATAGGAAGTAAAATAACAGAATTTTGTGACTTTTACACTGGATATAATTGAGACAGGATCATTTTGAACTAGGATCCTTTTGAACTAAGAATGTAAGGGTAACCTAGCAACGATCTCTTTTTTGATAAACCCATGTCATGTCGTTTCTGTTGGATATAACTGGAGACTATTCCCTAAGACATTTAATGAGGAGAAGAAATAAAAAAAGGTTCATAGCCTTCCCTAGAGACTAGGGAAGACCAAGTCAAATAATATATATGCCTGAAATTATATTCCTACTCTGGACATCAGGGAAATGCAAATTAAAACAACAATGAGATATCACCTTACACCTGAAAGCAGTCAGGTGCTATTATCCAAAAGTCTGAAAACAACAAATGCTGGTGAGGATGTGGAGAATAGGGGACACTTTTGCACTGTTGGTGGGAGTGCAAATGGGTACAAACCCTATGGAGAACAGTTTGGAGATTCCTCAAAAAACTAAAGGTGGAAATCCCATATGATCCCGTTATTCTACTTCTGGGCATCTACTGAAAAGATACAAAAGGATCCATCTGCAGAGATGTATGCACCCCCATGTTTATTGCAGCCCTATTTACAATAGCTAAGAACTGGAAACTACCTAAGTTCCCAACATCGGATGAATGGTTAAAGAAGATGCTGTCCATACACACAATGTAATACTACACAGCCCTTAGAAGAGATGAAACCCTGTCATTTGAATCAACATGGATAGAACTAGAGGGGATTATGCTAAAGTGAAACAAGTCAAAGGAAGAAAGACAGATACGAAATGACCTCCCTCATAGGTGGAATGTGAACAGACAAAACAAAGAAACAGATGAAACATAACCAACCCTGAAACATTTGCAACAGAACTGAGGTGACTAAAAGGGAATGGATGGGCAGGGGCAAATGGTGGTGGAACCCACTGCACAATGGGGAAGAACACTTGGTGATTTGGTGGCGGGCATGCTGTGTTGACATATATCTAAGAAATGGGGAACCTATATCTAGGAAATTATTTTAACGTGCAGAATAATTACTACAATAAAAAAATAAGTTAAAAAAATAATACATATGCCATCTACGAATCTGTCATTGAATATAAAACCACTTGAAGCACCAAGGAAAGCACCAAGGAACTAAGAATTTACTAATTTCTCAAGAAATATATTGAGTGGCTCAATGCATGTCTTATCAGGACCAAATGGCTGTGACAGAAAGGGCAGGCTTCTTCCCGTCCTGCATTGCTAATCTGCGTGGCTGCAGCAGTTGGCCAAACAGATGAGAAGTCGTCGTTAGGAATAATCATTATACCTCAAGCTCTTTGTTTACAGAACTTGACAGACATGACGTTTCAGTGCCTTTTGTAATGTCAGTGTCATTTGACTCGCTGTTGCATGTCTCCCCCTCTTGTTGGAAATGAAGTTATTTGTTTATCAGGCCATGTTTTGTATCGAACACAGATCTTTTTCATGGCTAGAACTTGAAAACGATTAATTGAATTCCATCTAGCAAATTCTTTCACTTACCTAAGGCAGAACTTCCTTAATATTGGCCCACGTGTGTTAGTCTACAACAAATATTTAAATTCATCGCAGGGGAAATTTCACAAAGCAAATTTCTTAAGACTGACTTCTTTTCTGGTAGTCAATGAATGTGGCTTTTTGGATTTGTTAAAATAACCTGGGCATTTTTACATGAGAGTGGAAGTCAGGAAAAGATTGCATGCAGGTTAAACACCAGTAATCTATGCCTGTGGGTACTCCATGGGGGGACCAAGGTAGACTAAATTTATATGTAGCCTGTGGCTGTGTCCATGTCTTCTCTTGACAAAGAATGAAATTCTGCTAGTGGGCTGGTTTATTGACTACTTACAGAGGGAAAAAGAGAATACTTGCACTCCAGGTATTATCAGTGAACATAACCGTTTTCCCTGAAACTTACCAAATATATTTTTTTCTGGTTGAGTTAAATGATCCATTTAGACCTGAAGTATTTGAATCTGTTCATCTCCCTGGAAGCTGTCCATTCTGTCCATATGTTAACTCAGAGGAGGAAGGAACTGGGTGCCCAGTCTCCTGACACCATCATGGAAGGTTTTGTTGAAGACCACATTTTCCATCATTGACATTGTCACTTTGTGATTTAGCGCCTGATGCTGTTGAAAAGGTGAGGTACTTCACACAGAGTCTTTACGATGCTTTGGGAGAAGCCTTTCTCAGCAGGTGGACAGATCACTGTGCTGCCAAAGAGCATGGACGTGGATGGCATGTGAGGGGCCCTGCCAACAGAAGGGTGAGGATGCTCCCCGACTGCACTGACCACTGGAGAAAATGAACTCATCCTTACCTGATTTTCTCCACTTAAGCTTTTAGTAGTATTTTAATGTCATTATCATTTATATATTTTGGAAGCTCCCATATGTTCATTTTTGGAAGCAACTAGAATAAACTATAACTGATATTTTAAATGTCAGGAAAATTTATGTGTATGTATGTGTGTGCATAAATATACACATATGTTTATATGTATAAATTATGTATATTATAAATTGGATCTAAATATTTTAAAAATACATGCATTGAAAATCTAAATAGAGATCATGTTTTACAAATATGTAAAATATATATGCTGATATGATAAACATGCCTATAGCATTCAAATATATACGTATATTTAAGGCAGATACTTTTTAAGCATTGAACACAACTGTTAAGATTCTTAGGCAGTGACCATGGAAGCTAAGTTATAGAGTTAGGAATGTAAAGAGGGTAATATTTTAAATAAAGGGAAACAAGGAAAAAGCCACTTTTCATTAGAAGAATAACAGGAAGTCTCTCAGACAAAGGAAAATAAATGAGATATTTACACACATCTCTTCTGCTTCTACTCCTGTGCTTTTCTGTTAACTCTGAATACACCAAGGATAAGTAGTATTGAAGATAGTTACTTGCCTTGGGAAATATCATGGGTGTTTTTTTCCCCCTCTTTGAAACACAAACAATAGCCTGTTGTATTCCATCACATAGATTTCTGAAACAGTCTTTGGAGGTGACATCAATCTTCAGCCACAAGTTTGGGGTGTGGGGCCCTAACTTAAGCCTGAAGAGACTGAAAAGAAATGACCAGTGGGAATGAAAGTTGAGATAGTCAGTTACCCTTAACAGACTCATGAAGTAAAAAATTTGCTCCTAAAAATGTGTCTAATTTTCTGAACAAGGGAAAAGAAATGAGATTTGCAGATAAATATTTTGCTCCCTGATAAATGTATCTCCTGTGATTATGGTTGTTTCTATGACAACTCCCATGACTGTTGGAGATGTTTTAAATTTAAGCAGCTGCATGTTCTTAGGGAAGACAGAGTCAAACCCTTGTGAAGTATTGTAATGCAAATGTAAGCTATGTTTCCACCATGATGTTGCAGAATGTGTCTTGGTATTTTCAGGGTAGTTCCCACAGAAGTTTTTTCATCTATAGGTTGTCTTTTCTGAAATGGTGGCCATGGGTGGTCATGGGATTTGAGTTCCTTGGCCTCATCTGTGGGTAGTAGGCTTTTTATCATGTTATAAATAGCAAAATATAGTGATATGATAAACAGACTATATATGCTTTTCTTTCAAGTGGTGTGAAGTTTTAAAGATACTTGCAAAGTCAGCAGCACACAATTCTTGATACTTAGATATTGTTCCTATATTTTATTAAAGGCAGATTTATTCCGACATTTAAAGAGTGCAAATCATAAAGTTATAGTCAATGCAGCTCCATTCGAGTTGATCATATCTGTTTAATAACATAGCTGATACAAGAATAACGTTTTAAAAATTAGGCAAAATCAGGTGTTCATAGGATGTCCAGCAATAGGAATTCTTGTCTCCTGCATATAGGAGTGTTTTATTCATACAGGCATTTTGGGAAAGTGATGATGAGATTAGTGAGAACATATTCACATTTCATTTGAAGAAATAGGACTGAAAGATTAAAAATTGATTCGTTTGGTTTTTCTTTGTTTTAGTTATTGGCTTTGTGAAAAAGCTTTATTATGTAGTCTCATGAGGAGGTAAATGTGATCACTTGAACTGTTCTTTATGCCAGGATTCAAGCAGTTCTCCTATGGCGCTTTGACACGTTGGATCTTATTTTAGCCTTTGAGGTAGAAACCTTTACATAAAAGAGGGAAGGGATAGAGTTAGAGCTCAACCATTCTCAGTGAAGAATTACAGCATAGTTTTTTTTTAATGTATAAAGAAATCCTGGATTGACAGCAGAAAAAAGAGAGAAGAAATGTCAACTCCAAATTTTCCAATAGCAGATGTGGTGAGAGCTGGGCAATAGAGATATATACAAACTAAAAGTTATAACTACATTTGTAGGATAACCTGAATTTCAGGAGAAGAGAGCTGAAAGTAACAATGCTGTAGTTAAATGAAATTATAAAAAATTTTGTAAGAATGATTCTTTTTATAAAGTCCTTTAACAAAAATTGGTGGGAAGACTAGTTATCCATATAAAAGAATGAAATTCGACCCATATTTTATATGATAGAAGAAAAGCAACTCAGAATAAATCAAAGTCTTCTACATAAGACTTGAAATGATTAAAAAAAAAAAGTGACTGGGAGAAAACATCAGGGAAAATCTTCATGATGTTGGTCTTGGCAATAATTTCATGGATATGACAACAAAAGCAAAATGAAACACATGGAGTCACCTCAAACTAGAAAGACAGCACAGCAAGAGAGCAGTCAAGAGCAGGAAAGCGCAACCTATGGAATGGGAGAAAATAGTTGCAAGACATCTGTCTGCTAAATGGTTGACCTTCAAAACACATAAGGGACATCTACAACAATTTAAAACATTTAAACAGTAACCCTCTTGAAATGTGGACAAAGGAGTTAAACAGACATTTCTCCAAAGACATGACAACAGCCAACAGGAAGAGGAAAAGATGTTTCGCATCACAAATCATCAGGAAAAGGCAAATCAAAACCTATATGATGAGCTGTTTCCTCACTCCTTAGAATGGCTCTTCAAAAAGCAAAAGGTAAATATCGGGGAGGAGGTGGTGAAAAGGGAAGCTTTGCGCATTGTTGGGGGGAATGTAAATGAAGCAGAAATTATGGAAAACACTCTGGAGGGTTCTCAAAAATTACAAAATTGAGCTATTTAGGTCCACATAGATTCCTGCTTCTGGGAACCAAGCTTAGGATCTTGAAGAGATATCTGCACTCCCATGTTTATTGCAGTTATCACAGGAGCCAAGATGTGAAAACAACTTCCTGCCCTCAACAGATGAATGACTAGAGAAAGTGTGGTATCTACCTATAGTGAATGTGATTCAACCTGAGAAAAGAAAAAGGAAATTACGCTGTTTGGGACAATAGGGCTGTTTCTGAGGATATGAGAGTAAGTGAAATAAATCAGTCACAGAAGGAGGACTCCTGCATGATTCCACCTATGGGAGTTACCTGAAACAGTCAAACTCCTGGAAACCAGGCAATGAGGGACTTTCCTGGAGCTGGGAGGAGGGAGAAATAAGGAGGTCTGTTCCGCTGGTACAAAGTTTCAACATGGCAGATGAATCAGTCCTGGAGATCGCCTATTGCTAACAAGACTGTGCTATGCACTTTGATTTTTGTTAATATGGTGCACCCTGATGGAGTAGCAGTTTGCTCAGCCCCCTCCAGCTGGTGTGGTCCACACACATCCCAAGGTCCCGGGTTCACGTCCTGGGCCAGCAGGAGCGACCAAGATGAGCAACTAAATAAAATTAAGTGTTTCTTCCTTCTCTCTCTCTCTCTCTTTCTGCCTGCCTCTTTCATTCCTGCCTGCACCTTTGCTTTAAAAAAAAAGTCTTTTTTGTTAATAGAGTAGAGCTCATGTTAAGTGTGTCTGTCTAACTCCCCCAAATATAAATAAATCTTGTAACTGATATATATATATAAGAGCAGCTTTTATTCTAACAGAAAAACTCAGATATATTTCAAGAAAGAATTTGTGGGGGGGCGGGAGGAGGATGAGTAGTATAAATGAGAAATTGCATCATATAATGACCTGGAAAGTCAGTTAAAATTAATTATTGATAAAAACAGCTAATACCCATTTTATTAGCTTGCCTTTATAGTTATTCATTTGAAAGACAACGTGAAGAAGGAAAAAAGTATCAGAAAGAAACATTTATATACTCTGACTTATAATTGCTTTTCAGTGAAAGAAACCAGTATTTTATCTTACTTTAAGAGAAGCTAAATCTACATGAGTAGAATAATACTGAGGATGAGATTTATTCAGACTTACTATTTTCAGAAGATCATTTAATCCTTTTGTTTCCATAGAACTGAGCTGATTCCTTAGGCTTGAATTGGTTGACATTTTTAGAGACCCGGTCTTCCAAAAAGACCAGGAAACTGGATTGGCCATTGGAGGAGGTATCAAGGGAACACAGTGATAAAAGGACCCCTTTCTTGTGCCAGCACTCAGGATGTCTTCTGCTGGCGATGAATTGTATCCAGGCTTGAAGCTCTCCTTCATTATTCACATCACTATACAATGAAGGCTGACCCTGCTGAATCATTTCAGGAAAATATTCTAGGGCTTGAAGGGCTGTGGAAGTTATCTTGTTGGTGAATACTCCCCAAGGAGAGCCACCTGCCATTCTTTCCTTTTCTGTGCCCACATGTGGCTTTTTATATCATATGATGGCATCAAATTCACCCTCCTCCCTAGCCCTCTTGAGTCTGGATTGCACTGTGTGACTTGTCTGACTAGTAGGAGGCAATGGAATTGGGTGTCCTGAAACTTTGGAGCCTCGTTATTTAAAGCTGACTGATGGCTGTTGGTCTTCCATTGGGGAAAACCATTCCATGTCAGGACCCCTGGCCACCCTCAGGTGTCCCGGCCCTCCTCGCTGAGATGTTTGACCACATGCATGTCCACTTCTCCCCACCATCTGCTGGCAACTATCTAAATCACCCTCACTGGGAGCCCAGTCAGCCCACATCACTGACCCATTCTTAAGCCAAGTGCCCCTGTCTGGGGGTGGAGGCAATGAAGCAAGATATAACCAAACACCCTGACTGCAAATGAGAATAGTTAGCATTTTCTTCTAGCCATTCAGCATTCTTAAACATTTCCGAAAGTATCTGGCCTGTTTCTTGTTTTTGTTCATCTAATTAGCACTCTGTTAAATTATATGCCAAGAGTGTCTTTACTTCAGGCTGCATTTCTTATGTAGGTGTGTGTTTTCTGCAGGCCTGTCAGCTCAGTGATGCTTCAAGCCTCTGCATTCCTTTAAGACAGCTTCACACATTACTTTCTGGCATTGTGTCTCCATTGCTGTCTGTCCCTGAACTATTTATAGTAAAAATTGATATAGTGAAGGAAGCCAAAAAGAGAACCTACAAATAATATCAAAGCAAAATATGTATTTATCCTTGTCACATTAGCCATTAATAACACAATCCGTTGATTCTCTCCTAAGATCTATGTCTTCAAAATATACTATAGTTTCTCCTCTGTAAGACTGAAATAGTGGCTTCAATTTGCATTTTTCCTGATCACCAGTGAGGCTGAACATTTTCTTTCCATGTGTTTATTACTCTTCAGGTGAATTGTTCATACATATTTTGTGCGTTATTGATTTTAGAATTTCTTTATACTGGCTGCTTGAATAAGTTATAAAGACACTCCTGGTCTGTGTCTTGTGTTTTGAATCTATTTATGATTTATTTTATTACAAAGATGTAGCAAGATTTCCTTTATGATTGTGCAGTGTTGTTTAAGAAAATCGTCTTTATCCTGGCATCCTAACAATAATTATCTACACGTCTTCGATTAGCTTCACTCACCTGACTGTTTACTTGGGTTTGACTTTGGACTGAAATAAGAACCAGGCATATATTTTTCTTCCTGTGGGTGTTCAGTCTTCCCATTAGATTTAATAAAGAGCCATCATTTCTCAGCGATTTATAGCACCACCTTTTTCATAAACCAGGTTGCCACATATACCTCAGCACGTAAGCTCGGCCTTCCCTTATTTTCGTCTCTTCGAGTGCCCCCTCTAATAATATCTTTACTCCTTTAAAACAGAAATGAATGTGTAGTATATGGATGCTGGTTTCAATGCTACCTTCCTTGAGCCTGCCACGTTATGATGCAATGTACTTTCAATAAAATTATTAAAAATGAAACAGTAGCAAAAACACCACCAATGAGGTTTGTTAAATGATTTTTGGTTCCTAGTTACCGCACAGCATGTTTTCTTCTGTTAATGTGGATGGAAAGCTTTGATTTTATTGCATTTTGATTTTGAGGGATGAATCGTTGCTCTTGATGTGATTGTATCAATGGCAGTAGCGTAGCTAAACCAGAACATGGATGCAAATGTTAGACTGCCTGCTTTTCATTAACCCCAGCACTGCCACGTGGCACTTGAGTGACTTAAAATTCTGTCAGTCTTTGTCGTATGCAATTTGAGGCTACGTTAATCAAAGCAGTGCTCAGGGTTACACTGCTAAATGATTTTAAAAGCCCTTGGACCATATTATTGGCTAATTCTCCACGTGGGAGACATTGCAAACTTGAGATAGCAAGCCTTTCAGTTAAATGAAAGGAAAATGTTATGATTAATCTCGAAGGATGAAAGGGAGCTTTGCTAAGTGACAAAAGGTATTATTATATTGTGATTGCTCCAGCAGAGGAACTAGGAAAAATCTTATGGGGAAATGGAAATGCCCTGTATCGCATTCCTCAAGTTGCACTCCAGTGTTAGTCCATTTAGTCTAACTTTTCCCTCATGCTCTGCACATCTAGATACTATTTGCCTGCTGCTCTTGGCTTTCAAACAATACAGGGTCTTCCAATTTAATCATTATTTCTGAAATCTGGATGATTTTTTGTGGGAATCATTAAAACTGGCACACATAAGGAGTGACCTGTTTCTCTTTGGTCAGATAATTTAATTGTTGGTGTGAGATCGTCCCGGGATTTGTTTCCCTGTGGGTTGTATTTTAAAAGATGGCTGCCTCAGCAGAACCCTGGGCCTCCCTGGAGGGAGGCGGGAGGCTCAGCTCTCTGCCACCATCTTCACTTCTGCCCTCAGCCCCTGCCACACCACAGAGCCCCCCGACCCCCACAGAGATGGAGATCCGGGAGCATGAACCTAGGCTGGCCCTAGTGATTCGACAGATCGGCATCATCACAGGCTTTGACATTGAGTACGAGGACAAGCCAGTGCACTGAGGACCCAGCCATGACCCCTTGGTCACATACCTCTCTGGGTAGGACAGTCCTCGGGCCCTCATGCTGCCCATCTAAGGGACAAACCACAACACATCCACTAGTGGCTTCCACAGGGAGGAATACTAGACAGACTAGGAGCCCACGTGTCACCTCCAAGGTCACGGTCTGCCCAGGGCCCCTGAACCCTGGGTTTTGGGCAAGGTGGGTGAGGACAGGGGTGGGGCGGCAGGGCTCAGAAGCAGAGCGGGGCCCATCTTGGCCTCCTGCTTTGTTCCCCCTCTTCTGCACCTGTGATGGAGGAAAATATAAAGTAAGTTGCTGAGATTTGGAGTCATTTACTGCCACACCTGGATCCCTTTGGCTGTTAAAAATAATGGCATAGAAGAAGGGTCTGCCTTAATGAAAACTAATATATGCGCATGAGCATAATAGTTAATGGACAGACTGGAAGTAAACTGATCTGGGGGGCACTAATAATGTCCCACTCTGTATTGACACTTTTGTAAAAAAAAAAAAAAAAAAAAAAATGATTTGAGAGGCAGAGAGCAGAGGGATCATTCAAGCTCTGTAGTGTTGAAAGAGGCAGCTGCTTTTTATTTCAAGTGGTGGAAGACAAAATTCTGAAGGCCTTTATTCAGCCAAGGGTGATGTGGTTAATGCATCAGGGATTAAATCAACCTGTTGTTAAACTTCTAAATAGGTTAAAAGCTACCTTATGCACTTTAGGGACGGGTGTGGGTGTGTCTTGACACACTTATCTTTTGAGTAGTTTTTGTTTTTGCTTTTTAGATGGACTATTTTAGATTCCAAACTGATTTGGAATCTCTATTCAAATCCAGATTGTCTCTGTTTAAATGGATTCTAAAGAAGCCTCCATTTTTAACACACTTAATTTATTGAGTTTTCTTACTCCTAAACAAGCTGTCTTCCTTGTAAATATTTCTGTTAATTTTTCTTCTACTCTTCTGTGATTCCTTCTGGCAACAAATTGATTTCATTCAGTAGTTACTCAGAACTTCTCACAGAGGAGACACTAATTTTCAGAGACATTTGCATCATCTTAATAACAAAATCCGTATTTAAACAAGCATTTTGCTACCTCCTAAGCCTAGGGGCTACCCATATAGGAGACTGCAATTTCCTACACTATCCTGGGTGAATGTATTTTTGTTTGTGTTTAATAGATTCAGTTTGGATTGCTTATTGTTAGAGCATAGAATACAGTTGATTTTTAAAATCTCATTCTAATATCCTGCTAGAATGTCGAACAGTTTAATAGTGTTGTTAGTTGTTCCTTAGAATTACATACATAAGGCAATGCCAGTTTCAAATAGAGATATCTGTTACTTTCTTGCAATCTGTGTGAATTTTCTCTTTTTGTTTTCTAATTGTCCTGACAAGATCCCCTAGGACAATGTCAAGTGCGTGTTTTTCTAAAGAAGTTCTAGGTTCCCATCAAAATTGAGAGGAAGGTACAGAGATTGCGAGTATATTCCAGTCCTTGCATACACCCGGCCTCCCCTAGTATCAACATTTTCCACCAAAGTGAGGCCTTTGTTGCAACTGATGAACTTTTAATGACACGCCATAATTGTTAGGCTGGCCCAGGGACAAAAGCAGCAGCGGCCATGCCCGGGAAAGGCCAAGCCCGGGCGGGGGGGGGGGGGGGGGGGGGGGGGGGGGGGGGGGGGGGGGGGGGGGGGGGGGGGGGGGGGGGGGGGGGGGGGGGGGGGGGGGGGAAGGTGGATGACGTCAGAATAAGGGATGCAACCCCCACACCTGGATTCACAGGGCCAATCCCCAATCGCCACATAGGAAGCCCGCGAAATTCCTCTGCTTAAAGAGCCGGTCCCCCTTCGTTCTGGGCGCGACTTCCCAGCCCGGCCCTCTGCGGACTTGGGAGTTTCGCCCGGGTGTGCAAACCCCAATAAAGCCCTGGCTATTCGACATTTTTTGTCTGATTGAGCTTTTCTCCTCGCGGAGCCCAGAAAAACCTTACAATAATCACCTGAAGTCAGTTTACATAGGAGTTTAGTCTTGTGCATTCTGTGGATTCACGCACATGTATCCATCATAGCATCATGCAGAGTCTCTTCACTGGCCTGAAAAATCCTCTGTGCTCTGCCTTTCCTCTCTCTCCAAATCCCTGGAAACCAATGACATTATTATTGTTTCCCCCAACTTTGCTTTTTCCAGAATGCCATGTGGTTGGAATTATAGAGTAGGTAGACTTTTCAGATTGGCTTCTATCATAATGTCTGTTTACAGTCCTTCCATGTCTTTTCATGATTTAATAGCTCATTTCCTTTTAGCACTGAATGATATTCCATTATATGAATGTACCACAGTTTATTAATCCATCCATCTACTGAAGGACATCTTGGTTGCTTCCAAGTTTTGGCAATTATGGATAAAGCTGCAATAAGCATCTTTGTGCAGGTTATTATAAGGACATAAGTTTTCAACTCCTTTTGCAGTGTGGTTGCTAGATCATATTGTGAGAGTCAGCGTCTTCCAGAGGGGGTACACCATTTTGCATTTCAGTTATGGGGTCAAGGAAAGGTTCTTCCATTTCTTTGAGGTTCTTCATAGGCTGGACAAACCAGCAACTTAACACTAGATGTGATTAGTAGACGAAAGCCTGAATTTAATCATATATGTGTGGGGAATGTTCATGTGGCAAATTCTGAAGTAACTGGGGACAGACCCAGGACTCTCATATCTCATGCTGATGCCTGGGGTGTCAGCGAAAGAGTGTGGGGTCTCCATATGGCAAGAAAATTGGTTTCTTAGGTTATCTATAAGTTGTCCTTTCTAACTTCTAGATTAAGAATGTCCCAGACTGCATTCTCCTGGTGAGTGAGAGAACAAAGACCACCTGCAGCTTAGGAAGAATGCTGAAGGCCCAGAGAATGGCAAATGTCTTCTCTGATTAAGGGAAATGCAAAGGGTTAGATGAAGTCCTTTGCTGTGGGTTGTCCTCCACTGTCCTTGGCATCTTCTGGTCACAGTGGGGCATCCACAACAGGCCAATTCTGAGACACTTGGAGTGAGCTCATTCAAAAATGAATGAGAATTTCTGTTACTCTACATCGTTATGAGCATTTGGTAGTGTCAGTCTTTTGGCTTGGAGGCATTCTAATAGATTTCTTTGACACGATGTGAAACATATTTTCATATTCTTGTTTGACATGCGTATATCTTCACATGGTGAGATGTCCATGTTTTTGGTCCATTTTTAAAAATCAGGTGGTTTTCTTAGTGTTGAGCATTCAGTTTCCATGTAGTTTAGCTAACAGACACTTGTTAGCTAGTCTTTTGAAAATATTATTCCCCAGTATGAGACTTGTTTCCTCATCCTCTTAACATTGTCTTCCCCGGAGTGAGTTTTTAATGTCAGTTGTTTTACTTTTAACACCAGATTTTCCATTTGTTTCTTCTTAACAAGTTCTATCTTCTTATTTTCCTATTTCCTGAGATATTGTCAACATATTTTTAGTAGGTTAGCGGTGATGTGGGTGGGTGCAGGGCACCGATGAAGTGTGGATTCAGTCCAGAAAGAATTCAAAGAGCGGCTTAATGACAGCATGTGGCAAGTTTACGAGGAGAAACAAAGACAGAGACATCTCTGGGTTGTGAAGCTACAAAATAGAGTAAGTCAAGATTGGCCTTATATACTTGGGGCATAGGGAATGGGGTTTCTGGTTTATCGTGGGTGGATAAGGGAATGTCTTCTATGCAAGCACACCTACTGCTTCGACTGGATTCTACTAGCTTATTACTTGGGTGGCATTAACTTTTTTGAGATAGTACTGGCTTTCTTGAGCATGCCTACAGTTGGGGTCAGTTTAGTTTCTCCATGGACGGTTTGTTCATCTGCAATCCTACTACCGTGTTATCAATATGCCTCCATTTTTCCTGTGGTGTCCCTCACCAGCACGAAGAGACCCTCAAAGTATAATGGAAAACTCCCCTTGAGGCCACCCTCAGAACGTGGTGGAGTCCCTGAGGCCCAGACCATTGAAGGGCCATTGAAAACCTAGTAAATCTGGACAGTAGCAAAAATCAGTACCAGGCTGACAGGTTCTGATCCACCTAAGCCTGAGCATGCACACGAAAGACTGGTATGACTTAAAGATGACTCTACTTTGACACTTCGCACATATGCAAGTGTGACCAAGCATGAGGAAGGCTGCCCCCCGCGCAGTGGACTTGGAATCCTCCCCAGAAACCCACCGGCCAGTTGCCACCCAGCTCCTCAGTTGAACGCCAGTAAAATCCCCTGAGCAGAGCACTCGGAAGGCAGTGCTATATCATGCTGTCTGAGTACTGATGACAAAGAAGAAACCTTTCCTATTGAAAGAAACTGTGGCTTGTGTCTTTTTTGGCTGCTACCAAGGTAATGAACCCATTGTATTCAGGAGCAGTATCTTCCCTAAAGTCTTTAAATATGGTTTCTTGTTCTAACATATTTACAGTGCCTGAGAAATGTATAATGCCTTTATTTTCAGGCAAAAAAAAATGTCTTCTATTTTAATCTGAACTGTGTTGGATTTTGTCAAATGCAGCCTAGGTTGTTATCCTAGATCAGCCTAAGCCACGGGTTGCTCGTAGGTTGGCTTAAGCCCCCTTGGCCAGCTAGTTTTCAGTACCAGTCATTTTATGTGTGTGTGACTTGGAGACTGTTTCTATAGCTCATTTTAGGTTTTTGCCCTGTATTCAGTCAAGGATTAGTAGCTTGGAAATTCCTCTCCAATCACTCCCAAAAGGACATAGCCTTGGGCATGTATACAGAATGCCAGGGCTGGTTGTGTTTTTATTTTTAAGTCCAGCTTCCTAAGAGTTGCCTCTGGGTCAGGTCTGCTTATTGTTGAACCAGTGTTTGGGCAGAGCTTGTGTTTAATCTCTAGTGACAGTGAAGCTTCTGTCCTTTGTTGATGGATCTGTGTGTCGCTTGGGGACTAGTTTTAGGGCTGTGTCACATGTGTTCTAATTGCTTCTGAGTCAGTGCCAACCAGCAGTGTGCATAGCCGTGTCTCCACGCTAGAGATGATTGTGGAATCAGAGTGGCGCTTACTGGCCATGAATTTGCAGGGTCCGTGAGACTCTCACTTTAACAATGAAATGAAGACCCAACAGCCTACAATCTGAAAGGAAA